>JBAMJV010001061.1:75000-100448 GCA_037951105.1 Echinarachnius parma | reverse complement strand
ACTCAGTACGGATTTGGGAGCACGCAGACACGACGTAGCACTTTTAGTGCACGAGGAACTTTCGCTGCGTTCGCTGCGTTTTCGCTGCGTTCTACAGCCAATGAGCGCACGTGCGTGCTGCGCACGTGATAAGTGCGTGGTCCGTGCTTACTCGGCACTTCCCCAGTTCAACTGTCCAATGAGCACGCAGAACTCACGTGGACCGTACCGAGTAAGCACGTGCTCCGCACTTACAACGCACGTTGTGCGCACTGATTTCTGCAGTATAATAATGAGCAGAAAAGGTTGTCCGCACTTGCACGCACTTAGTGAGTAAGGACACCGTACGTGAGCAGCACGTGTAAGTACGGCCTCCGTACGATAACGTGGCAACCGCACGGAGACCGTACGTTGTAAGCACGTTGTAAGCACTTACAACGCACTTACCACGTGCGCAACGTACGATGCACGCAACCGCTCACGGCCAGGCGTGGCGTGTGGGCCACGTACTTACACCGTGCGTGTGACGTGCGTTGCCGGTACTCCCTCCCTGCCTTTGCCACTTCCTCCCTACGTTTTCAGAAAAACGTGGCAGCCGTGGCCTCCCCAAAAACCGTACGGACTAAAAACACGCACGGTGGGTTGTGACCAGGGCTTAAAGGGCACCATCAACTGGACGCGTTTTGGTATAGTAACTGTTATGGTCAAGTGCACAAGAATGATATGTCTTTATAGTGTATAAGGAATAAAGAATTCGCACGAAGAAAATTACTATAATGAGATTACGTTAAGTCGAAAATCCGCCTCCCCAATCGATATCCGTTATAGAGAGCTGATAATAATGATTAAACTGGTGGCAGGCCTGGGAAGGGTGAAAATCCCTCCCCATATCCACCACCACTTTAGAAGTCAGTGCCCACCACCAACGCCACCACTACCACCCTATCCCAATTTAGAATTCATGCCCCATCATGAGATAAATATGACTTTCAAATCATGTCACACTCTGTCACAATCATTAGGAACGATTGTCCAGGGAAGTACCCCCTTCTTCTATGCCTCGCCCCTTCTCCCATGCTGAAATGACCCCCATCGCCACCCCCCCCCCCCCCCCCCCCCCCGGTCCCTGACCACTACACACCTGTACGAAGAGGTGACCCTTGTTATATTTTCTCTTGTCAAGTACCAAGGTTGAGGGGATGGCGATTTTGATGGTAATGGGGTGTTAGGTAGAGAATGCATCATTAGTTTTCGAAGAAAGGAGGATATATACCGCCAGAGTGAGAGTGTTGCAAGACTAATGTGAGGACTTGTAGGGTCCATGGTGAGACGTGGTTCGCGACCACCCACAAACTATACAAATCATAATAAAGGACCACGATACCACCTCCCTGGTAGTAGTAGTATAGGACCAGGGAGGTGATATTTTCCCCTGGTTGTACCGTGGACCATAATAAGTACCATCTAATAGGACAATGTTATAGGACCATTATCCCATAGATTGGTCCATGTCCATAGTACGGACTGTATGGGTAAGGAAACAAAGTGTACTCAAGGAGGTATTGAAACGCACGCTGCTAAAATATCGCAGACAGCAGATCTAAATATCTGGGCAGGCCAGACGATTTTTTACACACACACAAAATAGAACTTGTCATTTTACCAAGGATTTAATGCACTACAGTAACTCCTTGATTTTTACAAAATCCGTAATACACGTATCATGTATACGTATCGCATTGTCGCTATTAGCCTGTTCCACAAATAACCTAAGGTCGCTATTATGCCTAGCTAAAGACATACTAGCCTCTATAAACATAGGCTCACAATGGACATCGCGTAGGTCTTGACTCGTAATACCATGTATCTACATCGGATAAAGAAACGATACCATCCTCAAATTACATTATAACTACAAAATAATGCAACATTAGAATGGGAACATGATAGGTGCTTTTAAATCCATACCAAGGGAGGCTGCTGTTCTAGGCGGTTTTCTGTATTGAGTATAGTAACCGTTGTGATGGATTTTGAACTGACGCATGAAAGACATGCGTCGAAATAACCCAAGGCATATATTCATTGTAAATATATTTTGAGCAAGTACTTTTTTTCAACGTTGACATTGTCGGCATCTCTTAGAAGTTTTAGAATACCGATATAAATAATCGTAACTGGTTTTAAAAAAAATGTATACTGAAAATTACATCAAACTCACAGAGACAGGTATATTCACAAAATAATAATAATACATTGAATCATTATTTATAAAAACTCAAACCTAAATGATTGTATAACTAAATCAATAAGATTGATATGGTTGAACTTCTATCAAACTAAAATTAAAGCATATTTCTTTGCTCATTTCATTCTACGAAAATAATAATGCCTCCACCCACTTCATTGACGGAGGCATTACTGATTTCCAGTTACTCTGAAGAAATCCAATCAAGTTAGAATTTGAAATCGTATTCGTCTTTTATATAATTGTTTCCAAACAACATTCTGAGGCTATAAACTCTAACTAACAAATGGGTCAACATAAAAACAAATTCTAGATTTGAATAGAAGCTGGAGCAGAGATCAGCCAGAGTTAGCCAGTTAAAGGGATCTAGTAACTTTGTTGGCGAGTGCAAAAAGTGATAAGTGATTAATAAAATGTGTATTGGAGGGATCCGATATGTCCACAAACAAAGTAATGTGTGAAAATTTCACGTTAATTGGATGTTTTTTGGCTGAGATATAAGCAAAAATGCAAAGTGATATTCACTTACTCATTAAACTTGCTTTGTAAATGGCATGAAATTATCCCGTAGACCATTTCATATCTGAACACTTCAATCGTAAATCTTTTGAGAGAAATGGAAATTTAAAAAACCGAAACTTGTCCCGTGCTTTTATTGTTAATATGGATATGATAAGGTATGAGAGAACCACCATAGTTCCAAGTAAGTTTTTTAAGATTTGGACAATGTTACTAAGTCCCTTTAAAGTTATTCATCAACTTTATGCGAGTTTCCAAAAGTAATATTTGAGACTTTACTCATATACCAATATCATTGTAAGATTTCTCTTTATGATGTGTGGTAGTTTCGTAGAAAAAGAAGTCAGATCTTATCCCCTACTGCCCATTGATTTCGACTAAAATCAGGAAGCGTTCGGGAACGCTTTGGCCTTTGCGATTGCATCATAAATATCTCCATCTCCATAATAAGGGATATATTTAAGAAAATCAAAATGCATTCCATTATTCTGTTACCATAAGCCAAACAAGGTACAAGAAGAATATAAAAGCGCCAAGTGATTTTCATAAAATTTCATTGAATTTTATTTAACAAAGTTAATGGATCACATTACCTTTGATGGAAAGGAGCGAGCGGGTCCGATTCACTTCCAAACAAACGATGAAAACAAGCAAGAGAACCAATAGAATAAGTATCGCGAAAATGGGGATGATAAAGGGTCCAATGGGGGAATTATACGGACCCTCTTCCTCATCACCCAAAGGGGATTCGGCACTCCTCAAGGGGCTCCCTTTTCACAGTTTTCATCAGGTGTAGAACCAAGGTAAGAGCAAAGATAATAAATAAAAGCGCCGCGTTTTGAGCAGACGTGTTCACACGTTTGCCGTCTAACCCCGAGCATTCCCACCTCTCTGTCCCGAGTCTCGTCTACACTACAGTAACCATTCGAAATGTAATAAACCCCCATCCACACAGCATATTATATTAATTATGTCATAATATACCGGACTCTGATCCCGTCGTCAAACTAGATTATTGTCTTGAGAAATATAATAAGTATACAGTACTATGTGATTCAAACTCTATTAATCACGCTTTATACGCCGCATACGCGTTCACATACTATTTCAATGCCGAGTCGAACCTAGACCGATAAATCAGTCCTTCTCCTCGTTTGTTGTTTCACTCTATGACGTCATAATATTAAAGGACCCCTCCAGAACGAGGTGGATTTTTCTGTCTAGGTCGAACCATACAATGGCAGTTGGAGTCATATTTTCATGGTCGAACCCGATTTTATTCCAAGGATCTATTTTAATAAGTCCTCGAACCTCGGGCACTGGTATGAACGCGTGTGTAATACAGTTGTCTATGGGGAGAAACCTTTCCCCCTTCATCGCGCTATTCATTCGATTCAATTCTCGCTTCTATGCAAGTACAATGGCATCAGATTTTCTTCTTATTCCGGATTACGTGTTCAAAGGAAGTTTTCAAGTACGGGAACTTGAACCGTTCATATTCTTTAGTCAAGCGAAACTTTTTCCTTTTTTTTTTGGTCATGTTTGTCGTCTAGTAGTGCAACCGGGAAATAACTACGTAGCCCGCCCATGCCCATGCTGGGTACATGACATGTAGGCAGAAAAATCCACCTCGTTCTGGAGGGTCCTTTAATATTATGACGTCATATACAAGATAATGTAAGATGATGATAATGATACAAGACACAGTCTCAGTTGGCCCAACCCTCGGAGTATAGACTGATTTTTCGGTCTACATGACAATGTTGCCTTTGCATTATTTGTCCTCTCTCTTTCTGTCTATTTACCAACATAATTATATTTAAAAAATTGAAAAACATGATATACATTCTAGCAGTATACGAACTATGAAGTAACACCTGGTAAAGTTGCGTTATGTATCTGGACTATTGTCATGATTGTGTAGACCATGTAGACGTACCGGACATGATCATGCACCATTATTTTGGTGACTTGAAAAACAAAACAATTCCCTGTAAAATAGCTTACACAGTTAGACTTAGATGAAGGTCCATATCCTTTTAACAATTCATAATTACAAGAACCATAGGCCTATGTCTAATGGTCGAAACACTATAAATTAAACTGACAGCTCGACGAACACCATCACTAGGGTTTTACATGTAGCTCAGCTGGTAGAGCACCGGGCTAGCTGTGCATCCGGAGGTCTCGGGTTCGAATCCCGGGGGAAACACTATTTTATTTACTCTTTTTCATTTATTCATTTATACAAAATATCTTAATTTAGGCCCCATGTTGACTTGTATTTCATCACACAGACGATATGTTAGTAGATGAGCAGCTTTCAGCTGTATTTTGCATCATATAAAATAGAAAACAAAATCAACAAATATAATTATATTTGTGCAAATCTAAAAGATCACTGAACTGCTAGTAACTCGGAATACGGATCATTGTATAAAGGCCCGGTCACATATCACCGGATAGCATAAACGGATGCCCGACGGAGAGTAACATTTTTCAATCCGTTCGTCTACGTTCGTATGCGTTTCTTGTCCGGTCCTTGTCAGGCGATGTACGTTGTTCCATCCGGCGGAATGTTTTGTGCATGAGGTAATGGAGACGGCTTTCACCACTGGATAATTTGATTTCGCAAAATTTGTATTCGTCAGGCATCCGTTCATGATATCCAGTGGTATGTGACCGGACATCAAGGTAATGAAGGGTGGCTGTTCATCATTACAGCCATGTATGTTTCTTTGTTGGCGGGTAACATGTCACGATTAAAATGAACTCACACATCTATAGGCGCAAATAAAAACTGCATTACAAATAAATGTCCTTTCAAAAGTTTCAATGAACTTTGCGGAACCAAATTAAGTGGAACATTTGCGGATATTTGCACTTATATTAGTCTATAGATTCAATTAGTCACAATGGCAGGTCATGGAACGCACATGTGCCTTTTGGTTGCGGGTAAAATGTTACGGTTAATTAACACACACAACACATTCACTGTTCACATTATATTACAAAAAAGGAAATAATAATCCTTTTCAAAACTGTTCAAACTAGACGATCAATGAACTTTGGGAAGCCTATAACCTTATAGAGGAACAAAATGTGGATTTCCCCCGCTTAGTTAGTTTCATTATGCATGGGAGACGATTGTAATGGCTGATTTACTCAGACGCAAAAAATAATTTTATATAAATATAAATTATCAAATGCGACTGAACCTGAAGAAAATGTTTTTAGTAACTTTTTCTGAACCGACCAAACTCACATTCATCTCGATAAAGTGGTTCGTTCATGCCTGATTGTTTTCCTCCCTGAAACCGACCTTTTTCTTCTTCAAATGTTTATGACTCTCACTGAAATATTGAGGGACCATTTCAATTGTGTATAAGTGTTTGGTAATGAGTTACAAAATATCACTGTTCATTTTGCCTGTTACTCAGCCATCATGATGAAATGTTCAACCATCAGATCAAAGAAGTAGCAATGCTATTATCAACCCATTTTCATTTATTGCATATCACAACATAATTATAATTTACTAAATCCCATTAATCTGAACCAAGATAAGGATAGCTCCTCAGTTCGATTAAATATCGAAATGTTGGCGCCTTTGTAAAAAATAATTAGTAATTGGCACGGGAAAACGACCAAACAATTTTTTTTTTTGGGGGGGGGGGGGTTTGTTTAAGTTCTGTAAATTGAAAAGAATAATAAATCAACTTAAAACCTGTAACCGAGAGAAGATGGGCTCCTCAATCGAACTGACGGCGCCGGTGTAACCTTCATTAATTGTTAAGGGTAATTAACTGAATACACTCAGACGAAAATATATAAAACATATATTATTTTTGTAAATCGGAAAGCATGATAGATTATTAAAATCAAAACTTGTAACCAAGAGAAGATGGGCTCCTCAATTCAATATCGAACTAAAGGCGCCTATGTAAACTTCGTTAATCATGTTAATTGTCATGGATAATTAACTGGACACACCCAGACAAAAACATATTTTACAAAATAATTAATACCGTATACCTTGTGTAAGATCTGTAAATCAAAATAAATGATAAATTATTTGAGACAGTTTTGGTCGGTCGGTCGCGGACCGTAATGAGCTGTTATAAAGTTCTGTTAATTGAAAAAAATACCAAATCAATATAAAACCAAGAGAGGTTTCGTCGGTCTCGTCTGTCGCGGCTGTGTTGCCGATAGGCGGAACGTACGTTACACCGTTGGCGCCGCTTGGCGGGTACAACTTGTCATGGGTAATTAACAAACACCACTGAACACAGACACTAAAAAAGAATCCTGTTTTTGGAAGTTTTTTGTTGCTAAGACCGAGCGTCCGAAAATATACCGCAGACTGATAATAGAAATATGGAATGCACAGTGCATTGTCACCAACCGATGATATTAATATGAGAAATCAAAGCACGAACGAAATCTTGCCGAAATTTTAGGAAATAATCCCCTAAGATCAATTATAAAACCTGATTGAACTAAAAGTACAATGCGTGCAGTATTATATGCAGGCATAGGTCATCAAACGTAATTTGTAAATCACTGATGAATTACTAGTATGGCAAGTTTTTGGCATCTAATAGGAAGAAATCATTTCCCTACAAATTTAACAAACATATATACTGATCAAACGTTCAAACCAAAAAGAGACTATTAGCTCTAGACTTGAGATGAATATTTAAAAGTAGTTAACAAGATCAATGAGGTCAGGCCCCGTTGCAGAAAGAGATACAATCGATTGTAAGTTGCAATTGATCGTAAGTCAGATCACGTGATCTAGATGCACAAATCTGATTGGTTGAAACGCGTACATTTTCTGACTTACGATCAATCGTAACTTACAATTGATTGTATCTCTTTCTGCAACGGGGCCCTGGTCGAGATACAAAAGAGGCAGGCTTTGGTCTGGTAACTTTCCAATTTCGAGTTTACACCAACTGGGTCTTCAAGTTCAATAAAAATCAGAATGTAGAGGACGAGGTTTAGTGTAACGATTGCAGATTAGGATTAGGTTTAGGGGTTATAGTACATTTTGTTTGCAAAAGGGCATTTAGGGGTTTGGGTAAAATCAGGTTTAGGAATTCAGGGTTTGGGAACATTGGGGTCAAGTTTGGAGTTGTGAAAATGGAAGGCTACGTGTGGTATAGACCAAATGATACGTCTATAGTAGACCAAATGAAATAGGTTCAACCGAACGTAGACCTTTTGGGCCATGGAAAATGCGTTACTTCGCTAATCACGCTAATGGAGAAATGATATGCTGATCTCGCCCACATCGCAGCTACACGCTCAATCAAAACTTACAACAGTTATTTTGGAAGCTGCTCGCAGAAATATAATCGATATCAATCAACCCTGAAGACGCCGAAAATAAAAACTGTTTTCTGAATCGGGTCATGAATTCGGGTCATGGATTGGAATCTTTCGCGTCATCACGCAACCTATATATCTCAACCGTTTCAATGAAGAATTATTTTGGGAAGCTCTCTGCTAAGAAAATTATTAATCAATATCAATCGACCTGAAGAAACCCCTAACAAGTTTTCTGAATCGGGTCAGGGGAACTTTCGCGTCATGCAACCTATTTTTTCAACCGGTTCAATGTGATCGCGGTGATTGTTGCTTCTACTTCTAGCTTGGTGGGATAATTATTATCTGACCGAGTGACCGACCTCTCCCATCTATATGATGACATTATATTGTATTGCAACTTTAATCCTCACCGCGGACACCACCGGGGCATCTCATTATATTCGTATTCAACGTCCGT
The DNA here is from genome assembly GCA_037951105.1 of Echinarachnius parma. NCBI lineage: Eukaryota > Metazoa > Echinodermata > Echinoidea > Clypeasteroida > Echinarachniidae > Echinarachnius > Echinarachnius parma. Next base: position 91,914 of record JBAMJV010001061.1, on the reverse strand, counting down.
AATTCGTGTAATAATCATTAATTATATCCCTTTTCTGAAATTGACTCCCTAATTCTGTTTATATAATCCCCGGCCATCACACAACCTTTATAATTTAGTCAGATGTATAATATAATAGTCGCTTGCTATATTTATAGGTATAGCTTTGAGATTTGATTTTGATTTTCCATACAAACATCCTATTTGGACCACGAGGTTCCGATAGGCAATATGTTATATTGAAAAGGCTTTAGAATAGCAAACAAGATACTTAAATGGAATCGATATAATAGGTCCATGAACATGATAAACGAACTGTACCATGGTCCTCAAACATATATTATGTTTATTTCTTTTGGCGGGAAATTGTTTTGAATATATGGGTATCTTTATCATGTTTATGAGGAAACGATTTCAGTCATCATCATTAAACCTTTCATACATTTTATTTTGAGCGTGAAAGTGATCTGCACATTAGAGAACTTACAAACAAATGTCGGAATCGGGTCATGGAATTATTCCGAGTCGTGCAACCTATTTGATTTCACCCGTTACGAATGTGATTGTTGACTTGACTCTCTGCTCGGCTTGGCGGGAAAACTTATCTGACCGACCTCGCCCATCAGTAGTATGATCTGTGATGACATATCGTTTCTCTAATCCCGCGCGTGGACACGGCCGGGGCATCTCATTATATTCGTGTTCAGTGTCATGAATACGTGTAATAATCATTAATAATATCCCATTTCAATTCGGCCCCCCTCCCGGCTCCCGTGACAGGCCCCGACCTAGCCCTAGCCCCGACCATGCAACCTTTTAAAGGTCTTTAGCCTCCCTTCAGGCTTCAAGTAGCCCATTTTTCCATTGTGTGATAATTTCCTTATTACTCAACCTATTCAAGTAATTATTATAGCCTATCCCCAAGTATCATACTCATTAATTTCCCCGTTTTCCCATGCAGTTTCCATTATGTGATGATTTTTGTTGTTGCACTCAACTGATTCACATACTAAATAGCCTTCAATCTTCATATTCATCCCACTTATATAACTATTGTATGTCATTCCATTTTATATATTTTTCTTTAGCCTTGGTCGTTTTGATATCAACGAGATCTAAAAGTCAGGGTCACGGTTAGACCGATATTCCGAGGGTTGGTCCACTGAGACTGTGTCTTGTTTCATTATCATCTTACACTATCTTGTTCCCTAATCGAGATGGAGGGGATAGTATGACGTCATAATATTAAAGGACCCCTCCAGAACGAGGTGTATTTTTCTGTCTAGGTCACGGTATACCGTGAAGACTTAAGGGGATAGTTGAGTTTTGGTATAGAGGGCGCTACACAATAAACAAATTTGTGAGATAATACAAAAAACTGAGTGGCAAATTCGAAAGAGCATACAATTTCAATGACCAAAATCGGTTCAGAAATGGCTGAAATATCCATAAACATAACCATTTGTAATAAATGTGGGGCCCCACAATTGTTCGACAATTTTGAACCAGCCGTTAAAAAATGTTTAAAATACTTCCTCTTTTAAAAATGTTACAAAAGAGGTTTTTAGATAGTTGTTGATTATCTCTCTAGCTGATCTAATCACTATTTCAACAAAACATCACATGTGCAATATTTAATTTAAAATGATTGAAACCGATGAGTGTTTAGAGAGCGCCCTCTTGAGTTTTAACGGCTCTTTTTGAATGAAAACAGGTTTTTCACGTGGTCATTTGTAATTTTGTATTCCTTTCGTAGTTTCGAGCATGGTGGAGTTATAACTATTAGATTGTAATGTAATTGTGCAGGTTTTGCTTGCTAAACATTCAGTTTGACCAAAACTGTACTCTCTTTACCAGAACTCCACTATCCCTTTAAAGTAAATAATTAGAAGTTTTGAACGATTTACTACTTTTTGGACTGATATTTAGTATTGCGATTCAATCATGATTAGCAGAATATTTTACCCAAATTGTGGCATAATTTACATTACACAGGGTGGCCCCAAAAAACAGAACGGGGCACTTCCAAAAATAAAGTAACAAAATGATTATGTCCATCGGATAGGACATCTTTTCCAATGAAAAACGATACCAAGAACAGTCATTTTGGTTGTGTAGTTTTTGTTTTAGGGTGCTGTGAGTGACACCATGTCAGGTTCCCTTTTTCGTCAATTTTTACCAAGTCAGTGCTTGATATATCGCACTTACTGCCCGTCATACTATCGAACAACGGGCAATACGCGCGCCATTGTTAGTGTACATTCAGCTGTGTTCCGAGAGAATAGACATAGTTGCTCGATGCTATAACGGGTAGGAAGTGCGATTTATCAGGCAGTGACTTGGTAAAAAATGACAAAAATGGGAACCTGACATGGTCTCACTTATAAAGACGTCCTACAACAAAACCTACTCGTCCAAAATGACTGTTCTTGGTATCGCTTTTCATTGGAAAGGACACTCTGTCCGATGGACACAATCATTTTGTTACTTTATTTTGGGAAGTGCCTCGTTCCGTTTTTTGGGTCTACCCTGTATAGGGAATTGTATTACTTCGGTATCGTTTTCATTACATCACATCGCATTGTTTTCTAAAAACATGTAAAGTACTATACATATATTATAAACAGTCTATATGATTTGAAAATAAAATTGAATATGAAAAATAATTACAATTCAAATATATATGCGTAAAATACTAAAATTCTTATTAATGATTCGTTATAATATGGAAATTAGTAGTTTACAATAAAATACAAAGACATACATTAATAAAACAAAATTCGTTAAAATACAACCAGACAACATGAAATGAAATATAAAATACATTGTGTCGCGACATCACTTCTCAACAATAAATAAATGGTAAAATATCGTAATATTTGTCATCATAACAATCATGACAATGGAGAAACACGCAAGTCAGCAAGTATTGAATGTAAAACACAATTCATTTATATTTTGTTTGATGATACATATTTTCTCGCAGCTCAGTAATTAATGTTTAGTACAAATGCGAAAGGCAAACTATTTGTTTTGTTTTTAATTTGAAATTCATATCTCAATATGGCATTATAACTTGTAACATTTCCAATCAAAAAAGTCATATTTAATTTCATTTCACATGTATGTATGATTTAGAATCTACCAGCATTAACAATAACATGACTATATAAACTAGTATAATGATCACTCAATTGTAATGTAACTACACATGATGTTTACTTTCTCTAGTCTTTGATTTACCTTTGTCGGTGGTTCAAACTGCTTCTTCAGAAACTTGACTCCGTCTGAGAGCCGAACGCCCTTTATGTCCAATTTCGGATACATCTTGAAGTCTAAAAAGGTTTCAACGTAAAAAGGCAGATGCCCCTTCTAGGCTTCTACATCAATGGCATCCAAGAGTAAAATGAGATGATTGTACAGTATGGCCTACGATGAAATAAATCCAACCCAATCGTTCGCGTTTTTCGGGTCAAGGTGTTTGTGAATCGATGGAAATGGTCGAACTCGAAATAGACTTAATAACGTGTACTCCAATCTCCATTTCAAATATTAAAAATATCTAAATTATATAGTTTATCTTCCGGAGCAACCAACCTCCTAAATCCGGCCACGACCACGAACCCCAAAGATGCCAAAAGATGAATGAATGTTCTATATCGATGAAATCAGTACTGAAGTTACGTCCGTATGACCCGATCAGCTATAAAGTCACCACAGAGTTACTGAACTGAAGCCATGAAGGTGGAGTATATTCACGTATTTCTAATTTTTACTATGTATACAAATAAATATATTTTATCTACGTAACTGTAAGTGTAAACTTCTCCAGAATTAGTGATAGTCCAATGGAAATTCACTTTCCTGTAGTAGTAGTTGACGGTAAGCAATTTAAAACAGTTGAGTGTAAACCCTTGTGTGGCTGAAGAACTTCACTTCATGTACTGTCCAATGCAATTGATTGTCCAAATGCAGTCCGATAGGGTAGTAAGTCTATGGATAGGGCGAGCTTACAGAGCTGCTACTCGCCAAATTGCAATGTCAACCCCGGTGGTCTAAATATCGCTCTCTCAGCTCCGCTCACAAGTTCGATCGCAGTCTCAATTCACTACCACATCCAGGGAGGAAAAAAAAGAGGGTTTAAAACAATAAACATAATCCCAGCACATTCCACCTACTGGGTGAGCTAGTAGCTAGATCTGAGCTGATGGGGCACAAATCGTACAATGGAAATCTATCTAATGGGACAGGACTTGAATGATGCCCTCCTCTGTGCATGTGTAACGCTAGGGATTAAAATTTGAAGAGTCGAGCGCAAAATCGATCAAATTTCACCCATGTCACCGGTAAGGCGCTTTTGAACTTCAACGGACCCCTAGCTCTGTATTGACGCAATAGTTCAGGGGCAGCGGTGGTGTGAAGATGGGGTCGTTATTTATTTATCTGCTGCACTTTCGTAGCATAAATTGGAACGCCGTCCGGAGCAGAAATAAAACCGTATCATATAGAGCAATAAAAGCTAGTTAATGAATCGAAACGAATTGTACAACATCCCCAGCCGATGAAATGGCTCGTTGCATAAGATTAAGAAGTCGTTTTTAGTTCGATTTTCTTCACAAATATTTATTTTACAATCACAGTGTGATTTGTTTATTCTTTGCAATTGTTACAAAATAATAATGTTCAATAATTATTTGAATGGAAGAAAAGTTACGTAACAGGGTGTTCTTTAAATCCTTGACATGTCAAATTGACAATAAACAATAGTTAAATCAAATTATCGCTGGCTTCCTCGATTAAATCAAGGAGGTACCTCCTTGATTAAATGAGCGCGAATTCCTGTAGTGTAGGCGAACCACGTTTTAATTAGCCTCACTGTAGGAGCGCTGTGTGCGGCCGGCCCTCACAAGTCCGTTCCAGGCCCGTTGGACTTGGTAAAGCAACAAACTAAAACCTGCTGCCTGACCGACTGACTGAGTGACTGACAAGCCTGCCTACCACAGCGGCACTTATACCAGTACCTAAATGAGTATCTTCGCCAGGGCTCTGCAAATTTTTATACGTACCGCCACGGTTTTTACGAGCGCTGTAATTTCAACCGCGTGGGCATATGGGCATATAGACGTAGTACGGTACATGCATGTATTTCTCACGGATTCGTAAAGTAAGAACATTGTCAACGAGTGTGGTCCAGTCATCCGAATCTTGTATACATTACTGGTACGGTGTACCCCCCCCCCCACCCCCCCCCCCCCTTCATACTTGTCACTTGTGCGAGCATGACTTTTTTGATGACTGCGGGGCAGTGTGAGGTGAGGATTAGCGCGCGCATGACAAGTTCAGGGTAATAATGTAGCCAGGGGGCACCCCCCCCCCCCCCCCCCCTCCCCCCTCCCACATCCGACCGGGGGAAATATTTATAGATATGGACAGAAAATGCCAAAAATTGATCATTATTCATAGAAAATATCTGTATTATCTTTCTTTTGAGTGATGGACAAACTAAAGATAATTTTGAAAACACCTCAATTTAGTAAATTAATCTATAAAAAAAGTTACCATAATCATGTTATTATAATCATAATAATGGCTTTGGAATAGTTGTGGTGAAAATAGTTGGCCAACGAAATAACCCCCCCCCCCCCCCCCTTTAACAAATCCTGGGTACGCCTATGGAAAGACGCCCAAAATAACAACAACAACAACAACAACAGCAGTATCAACAACACCAACGTCAGCAACACCAATAATAACAACAACCACATCATCATCATCATCATCATCATCATCATCATCATCAGCATTATTATCATCATTACTATCCTCATGAACGTTATCACTATCATCATTGATCACTTTATTTTGGAATCACTACCCTATCTTCGTTACATCCCGGTAATGGCATAGATTGGGTGATTTGAAGTATGGTGTTTAAGGCCGGTGTTAGTGTTTATTACACACAAACACCACATAAACACTAACACCAGCCCTAAACACCATACTTGAAATCACCCATTGTATCACCTTATTAAATACATTCATCACATTCAACACTAAATATTTAAATCGACGACTAAGTCAATCTTGATAGTCATATTTTAATAAAGGAATACATTGTTTTATTACCACCATCATTCATTATGAAAGAGGAGGAGGGGGAAGAGAAGGACTAGAATGAAAAGGAAGGAGAAGGAGGAGAAGAAGGAGGATAAGGGGAGGAGGAAGAGGAGCAGGAGGAGCAGGAATAGGAGGAGGAGGAGGAGGAGGAGGAGGAGAACTCGGGAGTCTGAGAAGAAGATGTCGCTATAGGATCTCAACAAAATATGCCGATCAAGCGTCAACCCGGTTCTGCCTATTTTACCGATTGTAAGCATAATCATCACTCAGACGATCAGAACGGTCTAAGGAGCTGAGGACCAGCCTTCATCCCGTCACGTTCGGAGCCCCAGAGAGACCACGTAAAATAAGCCAGCATCTGCTCACGTGGCCAAAACGGCGTCATTATATCCTTGCTGGGCATCGTCCGACAACCCCTATACCACGTGGAATCGCCCAGTCTATGAATGGTTTGGACTGTTCCATTGTATAGGTGAGGTATGATTTTGCATAGATCAGTCACTTGAATCGGGTATGCATTTACCACTTGATATTCCCGCGCCCACTCGAAGTATTTCATGTAAGCGTCGTGATCTGCCGCGACCGATTTCAGATGTCGCGCCAGATCCTTTCGGGAAGGAAAATCTGAGAGATGGATGAAAGAGTTTGGCGGACCAAGGCGCTGGAAATCCTCCTTCGAGGCGCCGTACACCACCGGGACAATCCCGTTCCCGATCGTCTGTTCCCAAAACTTTTCCGTAATGTACTCGTGACACTCCGAGTTGGCCAGCGTCATGTAGAACTTGTACTGTCGTAGCATGTCGTTGCAGTGCTTCGATCGCGGTGGCAGACACGTCATCTTCCCGCATCTCCCATACTGATCCAGCGACAGCTCTCGACTGAGTTGATCGACTAGTGGGATGCGAGGCCAGAATATCTGCGCACAGTTGCTCGCCATCCAAGCGACGAGCTTCGTCTTATTCTTCCCGTACGTGTTCCGGAAGACGTCCTCTGTAAGAGGGTGTTCTCGTTTCCGATAGTGACCGAATTGAATCGGGATATCAGAGTCGCCTCGATACGTCATGATCTTGTGGTACTTGAGCTCTGCGACCCGCAGGTCCCTGTTCCACTGGACGACGCGCAGAGGCGTCTCCGTGCTGTAATAGATCCACGTCTGATTCACTTCCGGGTCAAGGGTCACGAGCCGCTGGAACCTGGTCTCGAAGGCCTTCGGGAGCGCGCCGAATATCACCGCATCCTTCCCGCGGAAGTGCGACGAGTTCGTGCCGATGGTGAAGCGAAGCGTGCAGTTGTGGATCGGACAGAAGACTTCCGCCGCATGGCTCAGGGCTCTGCTCCTTTGGAAGAGGTGGTACCACGAACCGAGCTCGGGCCACTCCCGCATGTCCGTGAGGTTGCCGAAGATGTGCACTCGCTTTAGGCAGTCCGCGGTAACGTCAGCGAAAGGTTCAAAGGTCGTTGTGCTCGTGACCTGGCGACTGTGACCTTTGACCCCGATGTCATAAGGGTGAATGGTGTCCCACAAGGATCTCGTCTGGAGGATCGAGTTGAACATGAAGACGCAGACGATGAACAGGATCAACCCAATCGTCTGCTCCTTGGCAGTTATCTGCAACAGAATTTAACATTTTGATTGTAAAATTCATGTTAGATTCAAATGTGAATATAAAAAGTAAAAGGTGAGCGTTATTTCTCCATCAGTTTCAAAATAGCGCTCCAAAGCTTACATTAAACTTTTGTTATATTAGCATGATTAGAGGGTGCATGGTACATAGGGAGGGGTGCAACTGTGAGAAATGCATGAACAAGTATAATGGTTTGCGGAAAGGTGGCTCATAAATGGGTGAAATATATCATTATGATTATGATTCGCCAGCCATATCATATTAGATAACAATATCACTTTCTATTTATTCACATTTAGGTAAATAGTAGCGGTACTTTTGTCAACGTACATGTACTATATGTTGATATAATTTAATTGAGACATCATTTATTGACAAGTTATCGTCAAACCAAAAAATACAATACTTCAAAGAAAGCAGTGTTCATTAAAGAACTAGTACTCCTTATTATCATTCTACCGCAACTATACTCCGGTCTCAATTTGCGATTTAACCGTTTTGACCTGTGCAATACAAAATTTTACATTATCAAGAGTACAACTTTGCAAAAAGAATACACAGTCAATGCCTGTATAGAGCTACCGTAACTATAACTTTATACAATTTAACATAACTCACCCTTCTTCTCCGAATTGGACAACATGACGTCACCTTCCTCATCTTCAACGTGCATAACATTCATGTACAATCTCTTTTTTTGTCAAATATATGGAGTTGCCATGGAAGAAACGATTAGATTCAAGTCCCATATACCTGTATGTGCCATATACAAGGTATATAATGATGACATGCACATTATACAACGAGTAAACATGCTATAAAGAATGCAAAATAAGATACCGAAGATGTTCTTCGATGTGTGTCAAAACGGACAGACTTCATTGATTAAACACTATTCTCCATCGATCGAGCTAATCGATAATCCCTCGTTATCTAAGTACAAGCTTTCACACAGAACTCCATACTATGTGAAAGTTGATGTTGTGGCATAGTTAGGGGATAGTGGTATCGGTAAGTCCATTAATGAAGCAATTGTACAGTATATAATGTGCACTTCTTTCCTCTCCCCTAGGAGCATTCCTACCAGTTCGGTAAACATGGTATGGTAAACATGGTAAAGGTGTATGCATGAAGGGGTCAATCAGCTTAATAGCGTATCAATAAATTGGTTGTTATCTAAGCACATCATTTCGCAGGACTCCCTCAACTTTACCCTGCATGTATGAAAGTTGATGATATATACAGTTACAATGGCGTAGCTACAGGACGGGGTGATATCAGAATGTCTATTACGCAAAGAAAAAACACATAAGGTGCACTTTCATCTCCCCTAGGAGCACTCCACCCAGTTCTGTTAAAGGTACAAGCATGAAAGGGCCAATCAATTTGGCGCCTCTTGTTAATGAGTGCAAACCGCATATACTATAGCTTTATAGCCGACATTCACCCATATCAAACTCGTTACTATCTCTCTGGGGAGCTTTCCACCCAGCCCTGTAGTGTTAGAGGTACATGCATAATTATACAGTCAATATTTTTAGCACAACCACCTGTACCCTTCGTGATCACTGGCGGACAGTCACCCATAAACAAAGTGCGTTTCCATCTCCCTGGAGTGTATTCCAGCCAGGCTGGTAAAGGTACATGCATGTATAAATAAAGGGATCAATCAGTTAAATGGAAATCGCTTGTTGTAAGTTCAAAGTCACTTTACCTCATTTCAATCGAATGCATTATACCCTGCCCCGTAATGTACATGTATACAAATAATAATAATATTTAATAATGTTTAGATTTATATAGCGCCTAATATGATTGATAATCATCTCTAAGCGCTTTACAATGATATCATTACCTCGGTCATCGGACACACTCACAGTCAATCCGCACATGAAGTGCACTTTCATAACAATAACGTGTTCAATAAACTGATAAAGTTCGTATTTCTTAATGATGGCTTTGTAAAAGACTTGTTATACCGTATATATCGTGATCGATCATCAAACGAAATAAACAATAAAGTGTATTTTCACCTCCCTTGGGAGCCTTCTAACCTGACTTTTCAGTAAGGGTAATTATAAAGTGAACAACTTTAATAGATTAGCACCGATTTATCCGTGCACTGTCGCAAACCACTTGTTATAATCCCATGATCACCATTTGTTCTTCTTTTCTTTTCAACTCACCTCCCATGGGAGCATACCAGCCTGACTGTTCGGTAACTGTATACAGGAGTCAATTCCACTCAATTATTACAAACCGCGAATCATTATAATCATTACTAGCCCGCGGTCATCATTCACGTTCACATTATTCTCCTGAGGTTTAGAAACGTGAACCTATTTATCAAAAAAATCTTGACATACAAAAGTTTTCTTTAAAAAATCTCTCGCTATTTCAATTCTTTCTTTCTTTGGTATATAAAGTTTACAACGTTCCCTTATATAGTGATGAATTGAGCGGAATTTTTTATTGTCATGGTGGTTCGAAGGTCGCTTTATAATTTAAATTACTGCACAAACGTTTGCAAATGGAAGAAGATGATTATAATAGAAATACAACAAAAACTTATTCATATTCGATCATGAGCGACAGTCATGAAATGGGCGGTTAGAAATCACAATGTAATAACATTTGCCGTCTACTTGATGGTAGAAATTTGTAATATTTAGGGCTTCAAATTATAATCGTAGTATATTTTAAGCAATTCAACATTATTGTACAACATTAAACAATTAATTTCGCGCCATACAAATCGCAACTATACATATATATTATTATAGGGTATTAAAAGGTGTGATGAAGCGGCTCTTGATATATATACATAATAATGACTACTGGTACATACTAAATGATCATCTTAGCGCAAATAAAGTAATGTAAGAAACATAATCATTTAGGTCAATGCCCCCATAATCTTGATAAGTAGTCAATGATCTGGTTTTTGAGCCATAATAGTGTGTTTTTGTTAATGGTTTGTATTGTTATACTCGAGTTGTGTTGTATTTTGTTTGTATTGTTAATTTTGGAAGGAAACTATCATGAGTTTTGCCATAGAGTGTCTATAGCATGAAATAAAAGCATATTGAAGTGCTCCTCCGTTCCCTGAAAGGTCCTCGTTAGTCATGTTATGGTGCGAATTTCTGAGATGAAAGGATAAATTGAAGTGTTTTGACTGGTGAGACCAAAGTGGTAATAATGATAATACTAGCAAGCATTTATAAAGCGCAGTAACCTCCTCCAAGGCGCATATATACCGAAAAAAATGCATAGTTCAGTTTTGGTATAGAGGGCGCTGCACGAAATAATTTTGTTGTGAGATAATGAAACACCGAGTGTAAAAATTGAAAGAACATACACTTTTAATGGCAGAATAAACTTTATTTGATCAAAATCGGTTCAGAAATGACTGAAATATCAATAAAAATATCCGATCGGAATAAATCTGGGCCCCAGATTTGTTCGATGATTTTTTATAAAATTTAAAAAATGCTTACACTTTTCAAACATTTTCAAAAGAGGTTTTAAAAAAGTTGTTGATGATCTCTCTATTTAATCATTATTTCAACAAAACATCACATGCATAATTTTGTATGAAAAATGGTTGAAACCAATGTTTTTTTAGAGAGCGCCCTCTTGTGTTTTAATGGCTCTTTTTGAATGATAACAGGCTTTTTACTAAGTCGTTTATAATTTTATTTTTCGAGCATGGTGCAGTTATAACTATTCGTTTGTAATGTTATTGTGCAGGTTTTAGTTACTAAAGCTCAGCCTTACCAAAACTGTACTACCCCTTTAATGGGTCATAGAGCAAATTAGCAGTACCAAGCATGTTATAGAAAATACCTCATTGTATTGGCAGAACCAGAAGAAATAAGTGAAAGGGATGGAAAGGAATGAATAGTGTCGATTAGGTATGCTGATTCTGGGTTTCTAGAAAGAATACAATTATACAGGATCGCCCAGAGATGAAACTAAATCTTTTTGGAAATCTTTTACCAAGAAAAATCATACAAAGATTATCAATTTGGGTTCAAGCAGTTTTCGTTCCAAAACGAAAATATGGTTCAAAATTACTCCCGCTTTGGACAAAGAATAAAGGGGTGGTTTTGGTATAGAGGGCGCTACACAAAATAATTTTTTGTGAGATAATGGAAAACTGAATGTTAAATTTGAAAGAGCATACAATTTGAATGACAGAATACACTTGTTTTTATTAAAATATGTTCGGAAACGGCTGAAATATCAATAAATATATCCGATCGGAATAAATCTGGGCCCCAGATTTATTCGATGATTTTTACAAATTTGTATTTAATGCGTACACTTTTTCAAAAATTGTCAAAAAAGATTTTTATATTGTTGTTGATGATCTCTCTAGTTAATCATTATTTCAACAAAACATCACATGCATAATTTTGTATGAAAAATGGTTGAAACCAATGCTTTTTATGAGAGTGCAGTGGCGGATCCAGGGGGGAGTTAGGGGGTTTAACCCCCCCCCCCCTTGGGCTGCCAAGTGAAAATGTATCAGTGAAAAAAGTGAAAAAAAAAGTGAAAAAAAATCACTTACGGGGGTTCAAAATAGCAACAAAAAATCGCCGCTTCGCGGCTCATGGACGATGCTCCGCATCATCATTGGGTCAAACCCCCCCTTAGCAAAAAGCTAGATCGTCATTGGGTCAACCCCCCCCCCCCTTATCAAAAAGCTAGATCCGCCCCTGGAGTGCCCTTTTATGTTTTAATGGCTTTTTTGAATGATAACAGGCTTTTTACTTAGTTGTTTGTAATTTTGTATACCCTTCCAGTATGGTGGGGAGCACACCTTATGTATTTCTTTATTTTTTCACAGATTTTCCCATGTTTTATTTATTTATTTTTGATTGATTGATTTTGATTTTTATTATTTTTAAATTTATTTTTAAATTTATTTTTATTTATTTATTTATTATTATTATTATTATTATTATTATTATTATTATTATTATATATATTTTTTTTTTTTTTGGGGGGGGGGGGGGTAAATATATTTCGAAGCACGTGCCCCCGCGTTTAGCTTCGCCATGCACAGTCGCCACTGACATATATCACAGGGTCAGGGTATTGGACGTGTATATCGATAACTATCTTGGTACGCTCATAAAAATAGTATAACCATAATTAGGCATACAATTATTATGGATAGGCTTTAGGCACGCTCGTTCAGTGTGATGTACATTTGACCCTAATGAGGAACATTAGTATAATATACGCCCCAAACTGCCGTGTAAATTGGCTAATCTTCCGAATTGTTTTTGTTTTTATTATCCTCTGACCTTAATATTGTTATGTATAGTGTCCTTTTATATTGAATTGCTTCTGAATGAAGTATCTAATCAAACAAGCAAATATGCCTGATTATACATAATTAATATAACGAGAAGTCTTGAATAAGACTAGGATTGACCCTGTGATAGAGACCTTTTTGTTTATACGTGTCATCGATCAGGGGCGTCGATCCTGGGGGGGCAGGGGGGGCGGTCGCCCCCCCAATGAAAATATTGGGGGGGGGGGCGAACATATCATTTCGCCCCCCCAATAATTCCGAAAATGAGGAAGAAAAAATCGAGTGATATAATGCCAAAGAGGGGAAAGACACATTTATCAATAATTAATCTTCAAAATAGCCGTTTTTTAGTTTGAAAAGGACTGTAAATCTCTGTTTTGCCGCGCGCTTCGCGCGCATACAGTTTCTCATATTGCAAGTTTCATTTTGGTTGCGGGAACTCACCTTTCGAAATGTGTTGGGCAGTGTAATTTCTCAAACGCACACCTCAAACGAAGTTTATTAATCCCTCATCTATAGATAGCACACCGTCACAGAAAATAAAATAATCTGAAATATATCTTTCAGTCAATTCGGTCCATATGAGCTGAACGCAAATCAAATTGGAATATCATGTCCCCCCACATTTGAAAGTGGAGGAGATTGTCTCCCTCCCTTTGTCATTATGTATGTTTGGTTCCATACTTATTACTTCATTATTACGTGAAATTTCTGTCTCAGGTGTGCACCAAATCGCACAATTTCACGCCCCAAAATACAAAAGCTCCCTACTGTGGGAGGGGGACACCCCCTCCCACACCCTCCCCCGCTCGGTCGCTTCGCTTCCTCGCAATGTCTCTCCTCCACTTTTGAGAAGTTGTTGACGCCCTTGCTTAGTTTAATGGGAGCCCAATAGAGTGGTGAAGTGTGATGTCATCAAAAATCTTTTTTCAGAATTTTCAAATTTCAACTTCATTTTCCGAAAGAGCATCAAAAATAATGTCCAAATACCGAAAATCAATTGAATATGTTAAGTATTGGCTGAGATATGCCCATCCAAATGAATTTTACTTCAATGGGCAATCAGTGTTATAGTGCTCTGGTTCATAAAGTTATGAACCAGAGCACTATAACACTGATTGCCTATTGACAAAAAATCCATTCGGATGGGCATATCTCAGCCAATACTTAACATATTCAATTGATTTTCGGTATTTGGACATGATTTTTTGTGCTCTTTTGGAAAATGAAGTTCAAATTTGAAAATTCTAAAAATAGATTTTTATGACGTCATGGCTTCTGTACTCTATGCCCTAGACTATATCGATGGCTCTATAGTATACAGGATCACGTTGATCCATCTCATGCAAGGCTCAATCTTTTCCTCGCTATGCCCTTTACAAATAAGTTACGATTACAATTTTAACACCCATGAGAGGAGTTGCACATGTCTGAAATCTAAAAGCTTCAGGGGGCTCCGCCCCCTGGACCCCCAATATTGTCCCCATATGTGGGTGCCCCCAAAGTCAGGTCTTCGAGCCATCAAGACACTTTCAATGAGCGCATAATAAAACTTCCGGCATGCCAATGTGGGGCTTTTAGCTCTCAGTGGTCACTCTGGAATTTTTTTTTCAAATTTCGCCCCCCCAATCGCAAAAACGGATCGACGCCCCTGTCATCGATAGTAAGAGGGCGGGAGTAGGTTTCACCATGGACCTATCGTTTCATACAGAGTGGTAACTGACCAGAGCTTGCGATATTTGAAACGGATTGTATGTCCACTTTCTTGGGGCGTATCCAGGATAGTGTGAAGTCGGATTCTGCCCCCCCCCCCCCACCTGGTTTGAAAACATGTGATGGGGTGGGTTATAGGGGCGTGCGCCTACCCAAACCAATGGTGGATATTCGATTACCCCCTGTGGTTATCGATTAGGTCACATGATATTTGACACAGATTGTCCATTTTATGCTGGGGCTTCTCAGCATGCTCAGTGGCGTATGATGTATCCAGCAAAGACGGAGTCGGGATACCACCCCCCCCCCCCCCCCCCCCCCCCAGAACACGAAGAAACAATGCAATCCTCTCCAGGTGACGTGGTGACGTGGACCTGAATGATCTGGCGTCGTCGTCAGCAGCTTGAGGACGGGTAGTGAACGTGAGGGCGGAGCGTAATCATGACATCACGATATTTGATATTATGCTGGGGCTTCTCAGTGGTGTACGGTGTATCCAGCTAAGACGGAACCATGATACATCCACATTCCACATTCTCCAGGTTACGACGACGTGGACTTGACTGATCTGGCGTTGTCGTCAGCAGCTTGAGGACGGGTAGTGAACGTAGAGGCGGAGCGTAACCATGACAAACGATTGAATCGTTTATAATTTGTAGATATTGATTCAGACCTCTGGGAGGAAAAATAATTATGAATGAACATAATATACAGCACGCTGATTTACAATTACCGACTTTATGTTGCAGCCAAAAGAAGAAAACAATCTTCTCGGATGGTCTCTAGTCTCTTCGTAGGCAAAAGTCCTGTAAATTAACATTGACAATCCTGTACATAAATTCAGATTCAGTGTCTAAAAGGGATCGTGTCAAAATCCACACAACTTACGGAGAACTCTATTTAATTTATTAGCGGTTCTCATAATATTTCTTGTTGTATTAGTATTACCATTAATTTAATTTGATTTGAAAGGATTTGAAAGTCTCCCTGGGAGACTTATTCAAACTGTGTACAGCGTAAGTGCAGATATCATTTTGCATTTTTGCTCATTACTCGGCCGTCCTATTTAATAAATACGTGTATTTAACCTACTTAGTTGGCGATCCATGGGTACTGGCCTATTGGATACTAGACCAAAATGACGCAGACCAAACAAACATAATGATAAACCACGTTTATTCACCTGTCTCATTTTGCATCGATTATGAATTCATTCTTAGGGATATATTTTGTTACCATAGAAACTTATCTATAAACATGATAAATCATGATAATTATTGGATAGTATAATTATAGGAACCAGATTATCATGTCGATTATAATTCCGTTCCTGCGACCAATAAATCAAAGTCTTATTTTACAATGTCAGTACATTTCTATACCAGTTAAGCTTCGTCAAGGTTGTTCAAGTAATTTATAATCTCGAACATGATATTGAGCAATTGATTTTGATGAATGTGTTTGATTTTTAAATGATAGATACGGGCGATATCACGTACGCTATTCATAAACTAGTTCTTATTCAATCCTTTGATGTATTGAATCCATTGTTAGGTACTCTAACAAAGGTGCAGTTCATCTCAACATAATAAATTCACATTCAAATTGTTGAAGTCACTTTAACCAGGCAAATGATCTACAGTATATAGGTGTTAACAATTACGAATGAAATAAGTTAGTAGTATAGTGCTGGCTGTCAGTTAACGTTCATTATTCATTCAACAATCAATCATTATGTTCCATATCCATTATTTGATAATAATAATACGAATCACTAAAATGGTAATGAGATATAGATCTTGAATAGAAACAGTCAGTCCACTGTTTGGAATCGACTTTTGTTCGCTAGTCTTTGTAATCATGGTAATATCAAAATCAATCAATCACATCCTCATGATCTTCTGACGGTGTATTGTTATTGAATCAATAAATACAATTACTTTTCCGTTACTGCAAAAAAAAACACACAAAGTGCAAAGTCGCTTAAAGGGCAACGTCATGTTCTTTCTTCTAAATCAAGAATCAACAAGATTGATGAAGATTGATATCAATAATTGAACGATACAAGATGTTATCACGGTGCACTTTTTGTTAATTTTTGACGGCGCAAAATGAATCACAATCTGCTGAAATAATTAAAACGGGGGTAAACAA
>JBAMJV010001061.1:0-70000 GCA_037951105.1 Echinarachnius parma | reverse complement strand
TCGGCAATTTTACATAACAAGAATCGCATTTCCATAGTTTCAACTATTAAGTTCGACAAATCTTTTTGAAGCACCCCTATAGGGTCTGTCTACGGATATATCCACCCCGTTCCTTTTCTCAACCCCTCGTAAGCTTGCCAAAAAGTGAGAAAGTTCCTCGAAAGCCTCTTGACACGATCGCGCTAAAATGAAAGACATTCAAACTTCCATTGTCCCGTCGAAAGAAAAGACCGTTGTCTTTAACCATAACAGCGAGCATTTTACACATTCTTGGTCTAAAAGTGACCATTGTCCACTCGATGTCCAACAATTGTCCACTGCTATAAGTTACAGTCAGTGCAATGACCTCTCGTTGTTACCCTCTTATAACCTCTCGAGGGTCTATTAGTTAACACCCCCTTACAAAAAACAAACAAAAATGAAAATGGTTGAAATCTATAGATGCAAACTTCGGTCACCCGTAATTATTCCCCCCAAAAAGGGGTTTAGGATGAAAATAACGACTTTGGAATGCATGATCCTTGAAACTATACCAAGAAATCCCGTGAAAATTGTACCAAACTGTGCAAAATAATATTACATCATTATACATGATCATGATCATAGATGGATATATAGATAGATATATATATATTTTTGTTTTATTGAACACATAAAACAAGACTGTAGTCCGAGGACTAAAGTGCCTTGCGTACAACACAAATATATAAACATTCATGCATAAATATATTACAAATCAAAATACAACAAAATAATACAAATGTATATATGTGTTTGGCAAGATAAGCACGAACATGGTAGCCTTAAACAATGATTATAATATATGCATATCCTCATTTAATTTTAATTTTAATCTAACAATAATAAAGAACCAATTTACTAATTCCTAATCGACTTACTTATATTTGATAATTGAATATAAAATCAAACAAAGTGTAAATTAATACAGTACATGTATATATATCTTTAAAAATTACAAAAATTAGCAGTCCTTGGTTTCACGTGAAATGTTTTGAAACAAAACTTTATACAGATGATGAGGAACAAAATTAAAATCGCATACATGGAGTGAAATTTTCTTCCATCGAAATTCTCCCCTTAGTAAAACTCCATGACTGGCCTAATATCTGAGATATGCTAAATGAACTATCTTTATTTCCCCCGGCGTTTACCTCCAGGATGTCCAGAGTAATAAACTTGATGAACGGCAAACAGATGCATATAATCAAAGACGACCACCGTAATTGGCCTATCTATAAAGTTATCGTTTTTTTATTGGAGTTTACTGCTTGCGTAATGTTTTTGATATAGTTTCCGAATGTATCGGATAATCTTCCTGAATTTTAATTTGGAAACCAGAAATATGTTTACGTATCCGAATTGTGGGGGATAAGGGATCGTAAAATCAAGAAGAGTGCATGCATGCATGCCTCAATAAACCCTAATTAAATAAGAAAAACATTCTATGTTGAAAAGTAAAGAACAGCGGTTTATAAAATCCTCAATTTAGCTTGAACATATCAATCGGAGTATGTTTCGTGGTATTCCCAAACCAGAAGCATTTTCGCATATCCCTTGCGAACATATTATAGAGAACATACAATTTTAAAAAGGAGAGCATGCTCTATAAATCCTAATTAAAATGAAAACATGCTCAGTCTATTCGCCAAATAAAGAAGAAAAGTAGGCCTGTGCTCCATAAATCCCAAATTCAGTGGGACCACCCTGTAGCTCAAAGTACAGACATACTCCAGTATATTGGACTTGGAGGGACATTGTAGAAGAAAAGCTGGCATTTTTGTTTACTATTACTGATAAATGCATAATCCACCTCTGTAACACAGGATTATATCAATAATGGAATGTATCAATGTTTTTTTTCGATGATTGAAAATGAGCAAAGAAAAATAGGCTTCGCCGGGAATCGAACCAGAGACCTCCGGATTGCTAGACCGGTGCTCAACCAGAGACCCTTAAATGGGGGACGTTCCCATGAAACCCTTTTCCATGCTCAATTAGTCAGAAGCTATATAAACTGGGCACTAACCCAAAGATAATTCAATCAAATTTATAGAGAAAGTACGCGGGATCACACGAAATATGTTAATGATTGAAAATGAGCAAAGAAAAATAGGCTTCTCCGGTAATCGAACCCGAGACCTCCGGATATTAGAATTCTAGCGTTAAAGGTTTCGGTTGTCAAATTTCCCTTTCTTTAAAAAGATGTTTACGATTGAAGTTTTAAGCCGCTAAACTATCCACTGGATAGTCGTAACCGGGTACAAAGTCAGTGCAATGAGTTAGTGAATATCATTTTGCATTTTTGCTCAATATCCGGCCATTTAAGGTCCATTTAAATTGAAATTTCCACACAATACCCAGTGAACATATCAGATAACAACAACATACATTGTATCAACCATTCACCACTTTTTGCACATGTCAACAAAATTACTATAGATCCCTTTAAAGGGATAGTTGAGTTTTGGTAAAGAGATTACAGTTTTGGTCAAACTGAATTTTAGTAACCAAAACCTGCACCATTACATTACAAACTAATAATTATAACTTCACCATGCCCCAAAGGGAGGAAACAGTACAAATGACCAAGTAACAAACCTGTTATCTAAAAAAAAAAGAGCTGTTAAAACTCAAGAAGGCGCACTCTAAAATCTCATTGGTTTCAATAATTTAAAATAAAATATTGTGCATGACTGCATGTGATGTTTTGTTGAAATAGTGATTAGATAGAAAGATAATCAACAACTATTTAAAAACCTCTTTTGTAAATTTTTGAAAAGAGGAAGCATTTTTTTTTTTTTAACGGCTGGTTCAAACTTGTCTAATAATTGTGGGGCCCCACAATTATTACAAATTGATGGTTATGTTTATGGATATTTCAGCCATTTCGGAACCGATTTTGATCAAATTAAGTTTATTCTGTCATTAAAATTATATGCTCTTTAAAATTTGACACTCGGTTTTTCATTATCTCACAAACATTTTTGTTTGTGTAGCGCTCTCTATACCAACACTCAAATACCACTTTAATCTAGCACCGACGGTATATAAATATATTACATATCGGAGTTTGGGAAGTTTGTGAATACCTGAGTACATGCCAAATCGCAAATTCGATCACGGACTCCTTCAAAACAAGATTGTATGACCACCCATGTCTTCTGCATAGCGCCAATTTCAGACAATTCACAACCTATAAGGAACCCTTTCACACCGACCAAATTTCAATGATATTTGACCGGACCCACAAGAGTACATTTATTGAGGGTATAAGACGATTGTGACGAGTGCGCTCTATATGGCTGCCCGAATGCCTTGCTCCAAAGGGAGCAGAAAGTGCACGTCATGTGCGGTTTGATTGTGAGTGTGTCCGATGACCGGGGTAATAATAATATCATTGTAAAGCGCTTAGAGATGACGATCAATCAAATTATAGGTGCTATTCATATATATCGAGTGAATTATTATTATTATTATTATTATTATTATTATTTATTGAAATATCTTCCTATCGGGCGGGAGAATTCAGTTGGTCCCTCCGATGAATTGCTCCGTTTGATATAAGGGTGTGGCGAAATTCACCGGAGAAACAACGATGGAAGTGCATGTCACATGCAGGGTTAATTAATGTGCCAAGCGAATTATGATCATTCTGTGCGCATGTCGATCAATCGTCATGCACCCCCACCTCGGTAACACACCGATTAAAGGACAATGAAATCCAGACAAATTGTTGTATGCACTATAAGACACTAAATAGGATGAATAGTCTCTGAAAATGTGAGCACAATCGGTCAAGAAATAAGAAAACTATGGCTCTTTGAAAAGAGCAATTTATTTCTATGAGTGACTAAAATTGGCAACGCACTCTGGCAAAGTTGTGGACTACTCCCCATACATTTTCTACACAAATATTCAATTTTGTTCAATTTTCTCAAAATTTATGTTTACCCTGCGTTTGAGTTCAACGTATGTTTTGTAGAATGCATTTATACATAACATATCATGAGTTGGGGGAATGGAACAGTGTGACTTTGAAGAAAACTGTAAAAATGGGAACATTTGTGCACAAAACATATGGGAGTAGTCCACACACTTATCAGAGTGCGTTGCCAATTGGAGTTCGCCATAGGAATAAATGGACATCTTCAAAGAGCCATATGTTCCTTGTTTCTTGCCCGATTAAGGCGATTATGCTCTAACTTTCAGAGATTATTCCTCCTAATCTCTTCAAGTCTATGAAAGCAACATTTTGCTTGGGTTTCATTGTCCTTTAACGTCGGTAACACACCGAATAAGGTCGGTCTGAAAGGGGTATGCAACAATCCTATATGGCCCCACCCTCGAATTATGTTCCAACCAACTCAGAGCCATATGATCGCGAAAGCTGACATAAACATCATTTCGATTTTTCTTTTATTTTCTCCGTATTCCTCAGGACCTCAACTAATCCACACCAATATTATTCTCTTGGACACCTACTGAGCGCGAATTTGTCAGATCGAGTCGTCAACCTGACCTGCGCCGCTCTCTAACCGTGTGGTCTCCGGCACCACATCGATACCTGCGCGACTGCATGGGGGACATTGGTATAACATTGCGAATAACACACCTGTATACCTCGATGTCTTGCATCATAAAGGGAAAGTTGAGTCTCGGTATAGAGGGCGCTACAAACAATAATTATGTTATGAGAAAATGAAAAACTGAGTGTCAAATTTGAAAGAGCATATACGATTTCAATGACGGAATCAACTTTATTTGATCAAAATCGGTTCAGAAATGGCTGAAATATACATAAACATAACCATTTGTAATAATTGTGGGGGCCCACAATTATTCGATAATTTTGAACCAGCCGTTACATTTTTTTTTTAATGCTTCCTCTTTTCAAAAATTTACAATTTTAATGGGAATCCAGACCGGTATATTCGACGCGTGGATCCATATTGCGCACTTTTACGCACGGTACGTAATCCCCATTGGCTCAGTTATAAGTAGCGATCGCAAACTGTCCCACTTCACGAAGGCCCGAATCGCTTCGGAATATTTGTACTAGGTGTAGCAAAATAACTGTTATGTTTTTAATCCGTAATAATTCAGTCGCTTATGAATGGAATTAAATTAAAACTTCAGACAATGTAAAGGGATACTGTCAAATTTCCTGTGCCAAGTTTTATCAGATTTCAACTAGAGAAAGGGTGGCTATTGTCAATTAAAACAAAAGTGGGTTCGAATCTGAGACCTTCTTCCCAATGCACCCATAGATAAAGCAATATATCCCATTCATTGCTGCATTCAATTTCAAGGAGTAAACAACAATTTGGTTGGATTCATCCCTTACAAAAGACTTGGTCAATGAGGGCACCGACACAAAAAGTGACCTCGACCGCGGACAGTCATGTCTATTTCTCTGTCACAGCCAGTATTATGTAACCAAACTTCGACAGATGAATTTGACAATGTTCCTTTACAAGTTCTGGAATTTCGACCTGATTCCATTCATAAACAACCGAGTTATTACGGATTAAAAACAACAGGTTTTTTGTAACACTACTTTTTTTAAAATTGACAATAGCCACCCTTTCTCTGGTTGAAATCTGATAAAACTTGGCACAGGAAATTTGACAGTATTCCTTTACATTGTCTGAAGTTTTAATTTAATTCCATTCATAAGCGACTGAGTTATTACGGATTAAAAACATAACAGTTATTTTTGTTACATATGTCGAATCATGGTCAAATGGAATTCCATCAGAGATGTTTATGAGCGAAACTATTACGTAACACGCTTAACCGCACCGACTTCAAAGTGCCGCTTTTTGATCTTATCAGCGATTGCCTCAGGGCTCAGGTGACAGCTCGAGCAATTCGCTCGGTATATAGATACCAGCTGTGTGCCTCATGCAATTTCATAAGAAGCACCGCTCTTCGATCGATTCAACACATATCGTGAGTTTACCTCGGGAGATTACCTCGGGAGACTACCCATTCTAACCCATGGGTCGCATAATAATTATATGCCTTTAAATGGTTGAAACCAATGAGTTTTTAGAGAGCGACCTCTTGAGTTTTAACGGCTCTTTTTGAATGATAATAATAGGCTATTCACTTAGTCATTTGTAATTTCTCATATCTTTCGAGCATGGTGGAGTAATAACTATAAGCTTGTAATGTAATGGTGCAGGTTTTGGTTACTAAAATTCAGTTTGACCAAAAATGTACTCTCTTTACCAAAACTCAACTATCCCTTTAACCCGTTACTCACGGGAACCCGGTGGCGGTGAGCCATGTATGAACTATATGGGGATTGGAAAATCTAGTCACGCTTTATAGGACCCCGTTTACAGTGCAGGGCCGGGCCGAGCCGCGGCTCGGCCCGGCCTAAATTGCGGTACTCGGCCCCCAATTTTGTGCGTTTACAGTGACGGGCACGGCCCGGCCGCCCTTTCAATATTTTGTCGTAGTGGCGCTCTGCATGTAAACAAACGATTATTTTGGGGGCGCGCCGGGGTCACAGTACAAAGGCGCGTTATTTGCAATGAATTGTTTTCCTAATTTGGTACCGCATTTGGCCCTGCGTGCGTTTATAGTGAGAAAAGGCCGGGCCGAGCCGCGGCCGAGACAACCTCCAGAGCGGGGCCAAATGCGCGGCCACTTTTGGTATCGCATTAGGCCTTTTGAGCGTTTACAGTGAAAAAAAAGGCCGGGCCGAGCCGCGGCCGAGCCGCGGCTCGGCCCGGCCCTTTTTTCACTGTAAACGGGGTCTTAGGCACATTATATTCCTATTCACTTCATTCAAATTCCAAAGTTGTGCATAACGAAATAGAAAGGAAACAAACTGTCCGTGCAATGGACACTATTGACGTTGACCGACGTCAAAAATTCACAGCAATTTTAAACGAAATCATACAGCTTTGTTGGCAAATGGAGGCGAATCGCGCTCAAAAATCCCATTATTGTTACAAACTCATATTTTCTCCGAGAGAATCAAAACTAAATTATCTCCTTTTTTAATATTTATTATTACTGTCAGTGTTTTCACAGGGAAATTGAACAAACAAAAACATTCACAAATACTATTATTTATGGAAGCGAATCAGAACTCAAATATCTCTTTAAAAGGATAGTTCAGTTCTGGTAAAGAGAGAGCAGTTTTGGTCAAACTGAATTTTAGTAACCAAAACCTGCACTATTACATTACAAACTAATAGTTATGACCCCACCATGCTCAAAAGGAATACAAAATTACAAATGACTAAGTAAAAAGGCTGTTATCATTATTTTAAAAAAAGCCTGTTATCATTATTTTTAAAAAGCCGTTAAAACCCAAGAGGGCGTTCTGTAAACACTCATCAGTTTCAACCATTTTACATAAAATATTGTGCATGTCATGTTTTTGTTAATATAGTGATTAGATAATTGAGATAATCAACAACTATTTAAAAACCTCTTTTGTAAATTTTTAAAAGTGGAAGCATTTTTAGAATTTTTTAACGGCTGGTTCAAAATTATCGAATTATTGTGGGGCCCCACATGTAATACAAATGGTTATGTTTCTGGATATTTCAGCCATTTCTGAACCGATTGTGATCAAATAAAGTTTATTCTGTCATTCAAATTGTATGCTCTTTCGAATTTGACACTCAGTTTTTCATTATCCCACCAAAAAATTATTTTGTGTAGCGCCCTCTATACCAAAACTCAACTATCCCTTTACATTATTCACGTTTCATCTACATTATTCCCTTCAAATTTCGCCTCGAAATAAAAGAAGCGAGCATACAGATCGATAAAGTGCGTACATAATAATGAAAACTTGCAAATGAAATGTATGTGTACTGTTCATCCAATAATATCAGATACATTTGACCTTCATTGTGGTATAAGCCGTCCCTGAAGTGCAATTTATTCGTCTGCGTTTAAACATGTTAAAAGTACCCTTTCTCCGATCCGTAATTGACAAACCGTCAAATAACTGGGCGGAAGTGCATATCAAAAGCAAAATCTTACTATTAAATTTAATAAATTATATTGTGTATATCAACCACATTTTTTTATTTGCATATTTATCTATTAAGAACGATTTGTTTTTCAATAAAGACCGCGATATCAAAGACCAAAGAGAACGATGCGGCTTTATTGTATGTTTCTTCAAAAGACCATAACGACCCCCTTTCTAATGCCACTCCTTCTACCAGTCTACTAAAGTCTACTGCATCCGACTCGGTAAAACAAGACATGCATGGGATTGGGGGTTGGTGGGGCATAGATTGGGGTATATGGAGTCACTTATAGTTTAATATCATGGTTATGGTGACAGGCTGAGAATATATACATGATCGTTTTGTATCAATATATATATTTGTTTAAACATCAAACATAAGGAAAGTGATCAGAAAATAAATTGAATAAATGAAAATGTGCAAAAGAAAAAATAGGCTTCGCCGGGAATCGAACCCAAGACCTCCAAATTGCTATATACGTAGACCGGTGCTCGTACCATTTTCCACAAGGCCCTTTAAATTAAAACATGAAATAGGTGGCCATGGCGTTTGTAATTATGATTATATTTTAATTTTCCTTACACGAAGTGAAAATAAAGTGAGAATGCAGCACTCTACTGGGATGGGGAAGGGGGGGGGGGGGGGGAGGGGTGTGGGGGAGCGTCCCTTGCCCCTATCCCCTTATCTTCCAGCCCCCTCCCCACACTCAACTCTCTTACACGACGACACGTACTTTATGCTAGTTCGCGAACAATAATATGAGCAGAATGGTTCGACCTTGAACTTGAGACGGCCCTGAGAGAGTGCAATTATTATTGGCATGACCTGGTTGTACGTTGGACGGATAAAGTGGCGTATAGCTAACATAGCTAAGCGGGGGGGGGGGGGGGGGGGGGGGGGTTGGCCACAAAATTAAGAAAAGTTAAGAAATACATGAAGAGGCATTCTCATCATGCTCATTATAGCATCTTGTAAAGGCATCGCGCCTGAATGTCCGAAACGTGTAAGAATCTTGTCGCGCGTATAATTATACAGGAGGAGCCCGCTCGTTGCTGGTGCTGCTCGTGTGATAGCCGCGTTCGCCAACAAAAAAGGCGTGATACATGCTGCCCGTCGTGGAAATCCTGGCGCCCCTATATGACGACCCCTCTTGATTGACACTGGCTACGCCATGTGACGTGCAGACGGCTGCCGATCGACCAGGTATTATAATATCAAGGGTTCGTCCTTGATATCAAATTATATTTAAATGTCTATAGTGGCACAACCAGCTATAGGCTCAACCAGCCGGACAGGGGTTAGGAGGGGGGCAAGGTATCACATGACAGTATTCTTGACTCGCGATATGATTATGAGTAGCTGCTATGATGATAGTAGGAAATTAGCTGCAAGTTGCAGTCAGTCTGTTCATTAGAACATAATTCATTTATTAGAACAGCATTCATTCATTAGAACATAATGTCATTCATTAGAACAGAGTTCATTCATTAGAACAGAGTTTCATTCATTAGAACAGAGTTCATTCATTAGAACAGAGTTCATTCATTAGAACAGAGTTTCATTTATAAGAACAAAGTTTCATTCACTAGAACATAATTTCATTCACTAGAACAAAACTTTATTCATTAGACTTAATCACTTAACAAAATAATCAGCTGCCGTCTTTGTTAGAATGCTAGGACCATTTGCAGTCGATCAGTCACGGAGTTTCTGAAAATAGCTAAGATGTTACAAAAACCACCACACACACATACACACAAAAAAAACTTACAAACAAACTGACAAACTAACAGACATACATACAGGCACACAAACAAACGGACAAACAAACAAACAAACAAACGAATAAGCATAATTGTGAGTTAATATAGCATCCGGTGCCTTGACTAAATTAAGGTTGTTTAGACGGCGGCAGTTTTGATGCAACATTTTTTTTTTTTTTTTTTGGGGGGGGGGCCGCACATTATCCGATGGGGGTATACCCCCTCCCCTCCCCCTATCATGCCCCATCCCTCCTAGTTCGCTCCGCCATTGGTCGTGTGTGGGCGATATGATATCATCATGAAGTTGTTTTCTGTGTCCTTGATACTACATCATATTTTATTTGGACGTTGCAATCTCCTGCATATTATACACGCGCCGTCTTTCTTCGTTATTGTTATCGTTATTATTTGCAACGCATCCCAGTGTCCTCGCTATATAGAATGTGATAAAATTGCGATTTTTAAGGTACATACCAAGTATCATTTAAATTCAAATTCAAAAACTTTATTTCAGACACAACTGCACACGGTAGTTATAAAAGGTATAACAAGCTAAACTGTACTATGTATAACTACAATCTAAACTATAAGTTATAACAAACACTATATTCTAACTTATAACTGTACGATTAACATATTTATAACAATCTACGGTGTAGCATAATTATGATCATGATGATATGACTATCTCAACTCATCAAAGCAATATACTAATATTTACTATAATAACAAACAACAAGACAACAGACTATACTGCACATAAGTCCATGGTACAGGCACAAAGTTATTTTATAAGAGATCTGAGACAGGTAACCAAAACGTATGAATTGATCGTATCGATTGGCAGCTCGTGGCCATTATCAAACAGTACAGTGATTCGTAATTCACACTGATCACTGATGATGGCCCCATCCAAGGTGGGGAAAACAGCTCTTTGAATGAAAAGAAGACAAAAACAAACAAACGATCGAATGAAAGAACGAACAAAGATACGAACGATCGAAGGAACCAACGAACGAACGAACCAACGAACGAACCAACGAACTAACGAATGAACAAACAAACGAACGAACGAACAAACAAATGAACAAACGGCGAGCGAGGGTCAAAGTGCGAACCAAAACTTCGAAAAAACTTCCACAAACTTGGTTGTCAGATACTTCTGACTGTCATCATCGATATCGATGACTGCCATGCGTATCTTTATTCAAGAGAGGGCGACATTATGCTCTAGGATGTAGGGTTGTGTCAACATCTGACTTGCCTTCTTTTTTCTTACCATAGTCTAGTGATACATCTAGAAAAAGGTAAATTCTAACATGAGAGAGTTAAGAAGTCAAACGTTCATAATATAATATGTTTAGGGTAAATCTAGCAAAAAAATGAGCCCCCCAAATAAAGTACAATACATTTACCGGGTATCATTTACCACAATGCCGCAAATAATTTCAAATATTATGGTTTCACTCAATGTACTATATCTATGTTTAGTTCAAAGACATAAAGTTATCTAGTCCGAAAAATCAGCCTATGTTTCGAGGGTTCTCTTTTTTTCACTCGTTCTCTACGTAACAATATAAAAGGACCTCTCCAGAACGAGGTGGATTTTTCTGTCTAAAAGTTATCTAGCAATTTAGGGTTACAGACGAGGATATACAGATTTCCACAAGGTCAAGCAGATCGCCAGTCGCCACAGGCAATTAATTTGTTTCTTTACTTTTCTTTCTTTCTTTTTTTTCTTCCTTTTGATATATACATTGTACCATATCGCTTTCTTGTGAACAAGTAAAAATGGCGGCGATGACTCACATTTCGAAAATCCGTCCCCAAAGCTATTAAATTGAAATATTGAATGTTCGGGGTGATTTCTTTCTCGCTTTGTTTGTCCTTGAGCAAAAAAAGACTGAAAATATATACATCAAAACCACCCTGCGGGTAAAGATAATAACCGCCCAGAAGTATGACGCAAACAAACATGGGGGGGGGGGGGGGGGGGAACCGATGGCTACTCGAAACATGCATGCACGTTTCATATTGTTTTTCGTTCATCTCGTAATAAACACACCTGAATATCAATAGTTTAAACAGAGACCCATTCGTGGCGTGGCCGTGGTAAATCTAGGCAAGGAACAATGGTAGGGGGGAGGGTCCAGAGCTAGGGTATACATTCTTTATCAATTTCACATACGAGGGCAGTGAAGGGGCAAGGGGCAGGCCTGGGGGCGGGGGGGGGGGGGGGGGATACCAAGGTCGCAATCTGTCTTCCGTCTCCAAAATGTTATTGTTCTTGATTTATTTCGCCAACGAGGGGCAGTGGGGTAGGGGGCAGGGTTTGATCGGGCAGAACCAATTCCCCAAAAGTATATCTTCTTTATTAATTTCACCCACGCACGTGTACGAGGGGGCGGTAAAGTGGCAGAGGGTTCCAGGGGCGCAATCAATCTTTCACCTAAATGATATTTTCTTTATTAATTTCACCCAGGGGCAGTGAAGCAGCGGGAGGGGGGGGGGGGGGGGGGTCAAAGGGGCGTAATCTTTCCCCAAATGATATATTCTTTATTAATTTCACTCGTGAGGGGGCAGTAAAGTGGTGTGTGGTAAACTTAATTATCAATTAAAATCCATGCTCATGTTGAGGGTGGGGCATGCATTATTGCGTCTATAACTACGTAAGGAAATGGTAAAAGATGAACTTTCTCTATTATATTCTCCAGTCACCAGTGTGGCCCAGAATGTATTTATTATACAAGTATAACTCATTCCAGATTTTACAAACAACGAAACGCGAATTGATACAGGTATATAACATTCCACACCCCCTATAAAAATACATACACGCATCTTACCAGGAACGAGAGAAAACAAACAAACGTTATATACTCTCGATATCTGCTTTCCTGAAACTTGCTGAAACACTGTCTTGCTAACTTTTGTTAGTGTATTTTTATTCTCTTTAGATTCATCGCAAACATACCATTTCACAATATATATATAAGGGTGACTTGAAGTGACTTTGCACTTACTTAGGTTGATCATAAGTAACCCATGCATTACAATTATACACTTGTACCAGGGCTCCACACTTACCTTTTTGTCAATGGCCCGGTTGGTCCAGTGAAATAATTTCTTCCCCCTTTCTGGTGGCCCGAAAGAAAAATTTACTGGCCCAAATTTTTTATTTCATGAGTAAACTTTTGACTATTCAAAATATCCCTCTTTCCTGATCAAACCTGTGATTATAGATGAAGCATGACATGGAAGAAAACAAGATTTTTTTTCTCGAATTTTGTCAATGTCGGGTTGAAAATCTGCTTGCCCGATCGGGCCACCAAAATGTGACTTCAGTTTGCTGGCCCGAAGTGCTATTTCACTGACCCCGGGCCAGTGGGAAGTGCGAGTGTTGAGCCCTGCCTGCGATATTATTACACAATTGTTTTCATGGGAAAAGAATTATTATCTGGATTATCGATAAACACTCAACAAATCCACTGAATCACCGACCAAAGTATAAATTTGAAAATTGAAAAAATATAATTATTATGTTCTCATCTGTTTTTTTTTCTAAAATTTTGACAATGAATACTAAACAAACAAAAAATCTCCCCTAATATAATAGCAAATGCACGAAATTTCCCCCAAGTTGTATGATCGAACTGTTATGTTATATATTTAATTTAGTTGGAATCTATATTTTCAGGATATAGATTATGAGAACATGAATGATCATAATAAATTATATTCATTTAGGTCAAATAAATCAAAATTGTTCGAAAGTGCAACGTATGCTAATTTACGTGAGATTTCGTTTGTAGTGCATGGTAATTATGATACTCGGTTTCTAACCGATTTCCCCGTCCTTCAAAATTAATGAAGGATGACATGCCTTTTATACGGTGATAAAAACCGGAAAACAAAATCATGTACCAATTTTGAAGTAAAATCATAATTTTTAACAGCTAAATGGCTTGTCAAAAGGAGACAAGTGAAAAAGAAGACCCCAATCCCCGGCAAAGATTGACTGTATAAGCCCATGTCACCACTGCATGTGCCCCTCGCTCGAGAAAATGTTTGCCCCCCCCCCCCCACCCCTCCTCTATCGTGCCCCCACTAAAAGTATATACCACTGAATTATTACTTTTCCTGAATTTAACCTTCGACTTTATTGTTTTTATTGCCATCATATAATTATCTATAATGAACTATATCCAAGCGCAGTGCATGTCGTTTTTATGATATGTTTTACGACTGGCCTATGAGTATCAATAATCATTACGACTACGAATGAATGGTACATCCACGCTACGACCAGGGAGATGCTACGACCTTGCTTTTTTAACGAAAGGGAAATTTGAAGAAAAAAAACGAAAACTGTTCCATGCGTCTATTGGTGAAACGAATATGAGCGAAACACAAGAGTTAAGATTGTTTTATTTGGACAATGTTTAATTACTACTAGATCCCTTTAAACATGCATGGCGATTCCCTGCGAGCACTCTGAAAAGCGCCCTTTAACCACAACGATGCCGTTCCTTTAAACGTAACTTGTACCACGTACACTGGTCTCTTGACAGCCACACAACGGTCGTGTCGACGTGGGTGGGTAGAATCTAACAATCTTGTTCACTCTTCTGGGTAGTCGGTTTGTTTATACTCCTAACTTTGTAATTTTTTTCATTTTTCAGAGCGGTTTACTTCATATTATAATATAAAAATCAACACATATGTTATAGTGTTATTTTAAAACATATTATATTGTTTCTCATCATGCGTTTTACTTGATTTGATATCAAGTTATACCAAATTATCGAAATCAAAACATAGTGTTGTTATAAAACATATAATCTTGTTTTTCATAGTGTTATATATACTTCATATTATATCATATTATACCTTATATGAAAACCAAAACATGATGTTGTTATAAGTAATACATCCATTTTCAAAATTCCACAACTCAATAAAATTTCACAAAATAAACAATCACATTTAAGTTTCCTTCGAAATAAGAGACAAATGATAGATTAAATAACATATATAAAATGATGAGTGGCCAAGCTCTTATCATTCGAGAGCTCATGTGAACTAACCGTCCGTTACAACCCCCCCCCCCCCCCCTCCCCTCTCACGGGGAGATACAAACATTTAGAAAATATATTAGTGACCATTAATTTCAAATGTTAACCCTTCAATGGCTACATAACCATTATATATAATAACGCATCTCCTGATCTCCATCACTCCATATCGAGAACACAATACATTAAGGCATATAATGTTACTTTGTTTGTTTGTGTTTACTAATGTCAAGTGAACAAAGACTGTGTGCATAATTATCTCAGTGATTTTATAGATCTAGAAGAGTTTTAATATGAGGTAGAAATGTGACCCAAATCGTTATAATTGCATGACTGTTGTATAAATTGGCGGCTTTGTGTGCCTACTACTAATTAAAGGCAGGCTGGCTGCTGCATGTAGGTGGCCACAGGTGGCCACCATTATCAAACTATAACAAACGCGATTCATCTGTAGTATATTACTATCAATACAGGTGACCATTATTATGTTTATTCAAAATTATAAGGATTAACCCATTATGTTTGATTGGTCGTTTGTTAATCCCCTGATTCATTTTACCCAGGTCAATCGAATCGTAATCGTTGTGGATTGATGATGGGACGACGTGAACCGGTGGCGGTGGTACAATTTTTGGGGGAAGGAGGGGGAGGGGGGGGGGGGGCGGGGCGTGGGGCGATTGCAGCTGACAAAACATGTTCCTACCTCCATCACTGCCCCTTCCCCATCCCCCACGATTATCATTTACATTATTTACATTTCCACAGCTTTGATTATAATGTAACGATTTATGACGTCACAGTTATTCAGATCATTAGTTAATGCATGGTCTAAACCATGTCAGGCAAGCCTTTCATATATAGCGGTTGATAAGGATCTGTTAGATCAATCAAGGAGGTGTGAGATCAGATCAAACCTACTATGATTATAACCAAACGAGTGTTGTTTCATCATGATCACTCCGGGTACTCTGGAATTAACGGTGTAGGCTGCCCCCTCCCCCCGCCCCCCTCCTCCTTCTTCGTGGGAAATAAATGCCCCGTCTTTAATTACCCCCATCTGGGGATTAATTCAGCTCTGGCTTCACCATCGATTTTATTCCAGGGGTGCGAACTTTCTTTGTACGTCCACTTTACGATGACTAATGATCTGGCAGCCACACACACGGCCGAACAATACCAATCAATGGGCGATTATTGGTGGCAGGACGATTACTGGTGGACGGGACAAACACTTCACGCGCTTCTTTTTTTTCTTTTTCCCGAGAAATTCGATTGTTAAAAAGGGTGTTTAAAAAAAGGGGGAGAAATTAATGGCGAGCATTTTAGGCTCCCTCCATTTGTCATTAATTTTTTTAAAGGGTTGTTAACCTCCGGAGAACAATACAGAAACAAAAAGTGGATCAGTTTGTTTCACAATTCGAAAGTTAACTTTTTCCATTTTAACCATGTACATACATGCTATTGGTGCGGGGACCCGTGCGGCGATGGCATTTAAAGGGTTAGCAATTATGTCTAAAGTACTGGGGCCGACAAAAAATAATGAATGTGTATGTTTGAAAGCGATGTGATTGTGATACGAGTAGAGCGCTGAATAACATGCATAGAAATGTATACACAAGTACGGGTGAATAAATATATACAGGGGAACACCAGCGAATCAAGCGGGGTGGCCCTATTGTAGGGCTGGCCCACCCGTATCGCCGGGCGCGAAGCGCGGTGTGTGGTCCGCTAAAAGCCCCCAATTCAACGTGTGTGTTCGCCTTTCAAGCAGGGTGATCTCGCTAGCTCAACGATGTCGAAACAAACGGGTCGAAATCAGAGCGCGTTGATCGAAATCAATACGTGGTGGTCCCTCTACGTTGAAAGTCATACATTACAGATCATACTGAAATCAGCATTTCAATTGAAATCGATGGAAACGGTCTAAAATAGGAGGGGGGGGGGGGGGGGGGCAGGTTCATGAAGTGGTGTAGCCAAGGCATAGTAAAGGTGGGGGAGGGGGCACACAGACTGATGACTTGTATTTGTATCCTTTAAACAAAATGTTTTTTACAACTCGGGGGGGGGGGGGGGGGGGGGGTGGCGGGGGACTGCCTCCTTGTAAGGAGACCCAGAATCGATTAGGCCTATAATAATATTATCACGATATTTATACATATTTTTTTTAACGAATACCATATTAACAATCGATACGCTTATAAAGTAATAAACAAGGTACATAATTATAAAAAAAAAAATGTCTGCGTGTGTATTGTTGTGTTTATAGTGACATTATGACAAGCTAAAAAAGAAAACACACCGAGGCATGTATAGCGGCCCACCAAGGAGGATCGTGGCCTTGAGTTGGGGTCTGAGAGAGTTGGTTTTATAATTATAGTACTATACATAGTTGTATAATACTATCCAAGTTGTATAATCGGGATGTAAATACACCTACTCGATATTCATAATAATTTGTTATTCCAGCACTGGCGTATGGCGCAGCCATAATGGTGATGTCCATGGCGCAGTGAGACAAATTTTCCGTGGAGGGGGGGGGGGGGGGGGGGGGGCTGCGGGGGTGCCGGGGAATGAGATCGTTTCTCGAATAACGTAATTCCTTGGTATCGCTATAAAATGCTGATTAGTGATTTTGCCCAAAATTAATATGTGAGAGGTTTTTCGAAATTATGTGAGGGGTTACCCAAATATGAGTTCCATTTGCCTCCAACTCCAAATTTAATTAAAGTACAGCGTGAACTGTAGGTAACCTGTAATAACTAATCAGTATTGTCACATAATTATGTAGGCGACATGGATGTTATGCGGGGTGGGGGGCAATGTATACCGTTCAGCTACATAGGATGCTAATCAGTTCAGCGATGATCTCCAAAGAGGAGGGGCGGGGCCTGCGTCGATTCCGAGGGGGATTAGCGACGGGGGCTCCTGGGCCCTAGCCCCTCCCCCCTCCCTCCAAATTGACCCAGATGTTATTTGTTTTTATTTCTGTTTGCTTGTTAGTTGGTATTCTTATTTTGGGGCTTTGAATATTTCAGTTCAAAAAGTTTCCCGGGGCTCCGCCCTCTGGATCCCCGACAGAAGACTGCATGCATGGACCCCACCGAAGTGTCTAGCGATTAATGCGCTCGTATACGATAGGTCCCCTTGTACTAAGTAGACAGAAAAATCCACCTCGTTATAGAGGGGTCCTTTAATATTATGACGTCATAATATCCACTATAGTGGAGAGGGAACAAGATAGTGTAAGATGATAATGAAACAAGACACAGTCTCAGTGGACCAAACCCTCGGAATATAGACTGATTTTTCGGTCTAGTCCCCTTGCAGAAATCCTGGCTACGACACTGCTCCATCACTGCTATAACTGGCTACGGCTCTGCTGTATGCCCCTGGTCTGGGATATCCCGACCCTGGCTATAATGTCCCCCTAATGTCCCCCTAATGTCCCCGCTCCCGTAATAACAAACAATTATGAATATCGAGTAGGTGTATACATCCCGATTATACAATCAACTCTCCAAGACCCCAACCCAACTTAAGGCCACGATAACAGGAGGACAGACCTCCGTGATTGCGGGTTGTTTAGCTCATATGTATGGTTATATGATAATTATTTTGATGGATCCAAACTTTTTAATAACTCTTGTTCGTTTGCTCACACTTGAAGAAAATTATATAAATGCACACAGTCTCTCCATTCTTTTAAGGCATACATCGCATTGAATCAGAAATTCATTTAAATAATAGACATAGTGCACCTATTAATAATATTAATAATATACTCGATTTATATAGCGCCTAATATGATTGATAATCATCTCTGAGCGCTTTACAATTATATTATTACCCCAGTCATCGGATGCATACTGCAATCATTCCAGCACACAAAGTGCACGTTGTCCACTCCCTGTGGAGCAAGTTCCGGCCAGGCAACCTTGTAGTTACTTGGTGGTCATGTTCAGCCAATCCTTTAGACCAAAGTTCTATACTGATGTTTAAAAAAAAAACTTATCTTTGGCCATAAGATTTTCTTCATATATTTCCATAATGATTATTATGAAAGGGACACCCACTACGGTAGACAGAAAAATCCACCTCGTTCTGGAGGGATACTTTAATATTATGACGTCATACTATCCCCTCCATCTCGAGGGAACAAGATAGTGTAAGATGATAATGAAACAAGACTCAGTGGACCAAACCCTCGGAATATAGACTGATTTTTCGGTCTACCACTACGGTAACTTGCTGATTGGGAATTGAATTATAGGCTTATGATAAGAAATGTGACCCGATAACTTAGATTATGGTTATCAGGTTAAATAGGTTTGGGATTAGGGTTAGAGTATAGGTTTAGGTTTGGAGTCAAGTTTGGGGCTGGGAAAATCGGAAAGGTCCTGCAGGCATCATAGCTATATTGCAGTGGACCAGGACCAATTTGAGACTGTAGGCCAAAATGTTATTGTAGACTTACGCCATTTTTTATTTTATCTTTAAATTTTTTTTTTTTTTTTACTATCCTTCAACATGCTAACGGACCTCCATGGGTGCAGGTTGTTTAGCTTACGCGGCTCAGTTATGATTGCTTTATGGAATCTCGTATAAACACAACAATATACAGATGATTGTGGAGGCAATGCTAGTACCTGGATGGTACCAAAGCGATTTGTTGTCACATATCACCGGATAGTAGCGTGAACGGATGCCCGACGGACAGAACATTAATTTGCGAAATCAAGTAATATCCGGTGATGAACGTTTAAGGGGAGGGCCAACATCGAAAAAGTGGCTTCCTTAAGGACTTAGGTTGCCAGATCTCCACAACAAGTTTAAACCAATTTTATTTGCAAGTATTTTTAATGAGACAAATGAATTCAGAGGTCTACCTCAACAAATTTGTTGCGAACACCTCCAAATCCAAGATGGCGTCCAAAGAAGTAGCCGTTTTTACTTGCTATAGCCAATTGGCGAGATTTCCCAAACAACACCTGAAATAAGCATGATTTTGCAGTCATATTAAAGACAATAAAATGTCCTATAATCTGATACCAAACACAATGGGTTTCAGGATATGTAACACGGTCATTTTTAGCACCAAACTCAAATTTTAGGCCTTTTTCCCCAAAAATATGAAATTATTGATTTACATAATTCAGCATATATAAATAATTGCACTGGGAGTTGAATTAATACTTTTCAGAAAACTGTCCAGTTATATCAGCAATACTCTGTGACAATTTCAAGTGTTTACCGTATCTGAACAAAAAGTTATAATAACTGGAAGTCAGCATTTGATATCGACAAATACAGCAAATTTGTACGATTTCGAACACTATACAGGGTGCCCCAATAAATGTAATTCTTGTTTACGGACTTTATTCAAGAAATGCTCCTAAATAATGACATATTGTTTATACCCTTTTTAAGCAAAACCTTCAGTTTTCTTCTTTTATGTCATAAATATGCCGCCATCGGTTTGCAATACACGAAAATAGAGTATCGGAAATTTCACTGCAATAATATAATCCATCATGCAAAGTGCACTATTTAGTGCAATATTCGAATGGGAGGCGCTCGTCCTTTACAGTTGGATCGACCATATCTGGATAATTATGTTTATAACATGATTAGTATTCGGAACACCACAGTTAGCTAGACTTTTTTGTACCACCGTGTACATTTGTAACCATAGTAACAACAACAATAGGAATACAATAAATCATATATCTGGCTACTACAAGCCGCATTATGCACACTAATTTTCGCGTGAACATGGAGGAAAACAAATCACTTGTGAAATAACACCCTTTACCTGCTATTTTTAAGTTTTTTAAATAAATATTTGTTGATTTGGTATATTTTTGTCCATAATCGGCTGTTGTTACCATGGTTACACGAGTACAGTGTAGTGCACAAAAACTAAACATTCGGCTTGCCGAGGCTTTTCGGTGTTGTACATATTAGTTTAGCAATTGAGTTTGTTTTGTTCTAAAAGTGAGTCAGACAATTTGTATAGACCTTTATGGTCTCCAGGTATACATGTAATAAGATATGAAGGGCATGAAGGGTGCATACCTTGCGATCAAGATGGTGTTCGAATCTAGATACGCAGAGCGCACATATTACAGTATGTCCCGCATATTGTGTACTTCAGTAAGACACTTATTCAAGATAATGAACATGATCTTGACAATGTTTTAAACACATCATGGACACCCAGTATGATTCAAATTCGCAATATGCATGGCATGCGCGTCAGTATGCAGCTGACTGGAATGCTCCATGCGGAGTGGAATTAAGTTCATTTTTAGCGCTTGATTTATGATAAATGCAGTTAAACAAATACAAGACAGACACGACATCTACACGGACTACAGTCATAATGATGGTGGAATATTCATCATATTACACGAAATGTTTTTTTTGGTATTTGTTTTTACTGGAATTGAAGGTGTCCCGAGATTGACGCAATCATTTTGAAATACAAATCCTATAATTAAGATTACACATTTTTTGAGACACCCTGTATAGCATGAGAATTCATGCAAAACTACCCGTTTTGTCGATATCAAATGCTGACTTCCAAGAACTATAACTTTTTGTTCAGATACGGTACACACTTGTAATGTTCAGAGAGTATTGTTGATATAATCGAACAGTTTTCTGAAAAGTATTAATTCAACTGCTAATACAATAATTGATTTATGCGTAATTATGTAAACCTATAATTTCATATTTTGGGGAAAAAATGCCTAAAATTTGAGTTTGGGGCTAAAAATGACCGTGTTACATATCCTGAACTCCACGGTGTTTGGTATCAGATTATAGGAAATGTTATTGTCTTTAATATGACTGCAGAATAATGTTGATATGAGGTGTCGTTTGGGAAATCTCGCCAATAATCTATAGCAATAAGCCAGTTCGTAATTAGACCATGGAGCTTGGGTGACGTCAGAGGGCGTAGTCCGATATTCCATCAACGGGCCATCAACGTACAGTAAAGTGTATGGTATCATGTCATATTACCGGATAATTTTAGTTTGACAGCATAAAACAAACATTAGATGCATAAAATCAAAGTGGAAATTATACGAGCAGCTGCATAAACTAATAAAGAACACATTTGATGTAAAGTATATTCAAGAATTTACCGATTTTTCTCCATATCAACTTTCTTGTAATCATCTTTCTTGTGAATGATCCAGGTGAATCATTCACACGCAATAATGCTACAAAGCGGGCGATAAGCATACCGCCCATTCGTACAATGTACCGTTCAAAATTGAACGCTTGTTTTAGGACGCCATCGGCAAGGAAAACAGACGGGATATAATATTTCTTTCTACATGTTGCGCGGTCTTCAAAACAAGAAAGTCGGTAATCATTATCAATTTATATAAATTGTGGATCACATAAACGAAATTTTGTTTGCATTTGCTAATAAATGGAGAGAGAAATCAGCCGGCAAAAACTGTTTTTGCGTTGGATAGTGCAGCAAGCGGAAGACGATAATCTCCGCACAATGCTATGTACACTATTATGTACAC
Organism: Echinarachnius parma; assembly: GCA_037951105.1. NCBI lineage: Eukaryota > Metazoa > Echinodermata > Echinoidea > Clypeasteroida > Echinarachniidae > Echinarachnius > Echinarachnius parma. Next base: position 47,588 of record JBAMJV010001061.1, on the reverse strand, counting down.
TATATACGTGCGTGCTAGCCAGGCCAAGCAAGGCTCGGTGAAATTATTGATCAATAAATATCATCATTACACATGAATAACACATTCTATCAAACCGGTTCTTGTTCTATGAAATAGTACATATTATGCTATTAACCTTTGATGTGGTGAATACAAAAACGATGGGCTTATTTTGATCCTGATCCAGATTTTAAAAACGTAAACAAATAATTCGCGTTCAATAGCACGTGTGGCTCCTTTGATTCTCACGATCGATGGAATATCGATATACTCGGAAGTAAATACGCGCATGCGCAGATTGTAACTACGAACTGGCTTAAATACAAAACGGCTGCTTTTTTAGACGCCATCTTGGATTTGGAGGTGTTCGCTACAAATTTGTTGAGGTAAACCTCTGAATTATGTTGTCTCATTATAAATACTTACAATTAAAATCGGTTTAAACTTGTTGTGGAGATCTGGCAACCTAAAGTCACTTTTTTTCGACTTTGGCCCTCCTCTTAGTTGTAAGTATTGCTGCATGCGCAAAACTTTCTACCAGATAAAACAACGGACATCGCCTAACACCTACCACTGGATGGCGCTATGACACTTTCAATTCAATTCTCGGCGTGATCGTGAGCTGCTGGTTTAATGTTGTTTATTCAGGGTTGTCAACTCACGCCCTCTCACGCTCTCACGCTGCTCTTTGAAAATCTCACGCCCATGCCTAAAAATTATAATAATTAAAAAGTATAGAGGTTTCCAGTGGCGTAGACAGGTTTTTACACCTGGGGGGATGATTTGCCGTTCACCGGACCAAGACCAATTTGTTCACGGCCGAGACCATGCACCTGCCGAGACAATTGCTTGAAAGTCCTCTCAGTGGAGGGGGGGGGGGGGGGGGGGGTTAGATGTTAAGATGGTCGTGACCAGGCGGGCCGGAAGCAGTTTTGGATTTGGGGGGGGGGGGACCTATGGGGGCTCACGATGTTGTGTGTGTAGGGGCTCATGCCCAACCACACTCACAGTGCTGCCAACTTTGAGCCAGATGTGGGAGTGAGACATTGCAAGGAGCGAAGCGACCAAGCCCGAGGGAGCGAAGTGACTGAGCGGGGGGAGGGTGTGGGAGGGGGTGTCCCCCCTCCCACGGTAGGAAGCTTTTGCATTTTGGACTTGAAATTGTGAAATCTGGTGCTTACCTAGATAGGAAATTCGGGCTTAACATTGACTGTATCTGGGAAAGCGTGATATGATTTGATCGACCCCCCCCCCCCCCGTTGTCTACGCCCCTCTCAGTGGCGTAGACAGGTTCTTACACCTGGGGGGGGGGGGGGGGGGGGGGTGGGGGGTGGGGAGGATTTTTTCGCGGCCGAGACCACTTGTCGAAATATACTCAGCAAAAAAAGAAACTGGACACTTGTATAAGACCAAATATTTCATATTCATTTACGATAAAATATATGATATTGTATATCAAATTAAAGATAAAACAACCCTCTTCAATATTGGCATACAATCTAAATGAAATCATTCATGCATGACTTGTCACGGTCAATTAACCACACCAAGGTCTGTTTTCAAAAATAGCAAAAATGGAACATCCACTCAACCATATAAATGTTGATAAGCATAATGTAAAACGCTATATTCATGAGATGGCATAATTTTTCATTACAAATGTGATCTTTTCTATCTTCATCTCGATAAAAAGTATAAATGAAGACAAATTGTGAACGTTATAGGTGTTATTTTCATCCAAAAGTAACAAAATGGGGAATTCCATGGCAAAGCTTTATCAGTCAAAACCACAGTTTGTGCCCTTATTTCAGCATGAAAATGGTATAAAATCTTCTCAAGAATTATACCATAGTCCAAAGATCTTCAAAAGCTGAAGTCACCCTAATTGGTCAAACAGTTGGGCAGTCTTTAACATTACATTTCTCTAGGTAAATATGGTTAAAATTGCAGGGGACACATGAAATAGACAAGCTTCATAATACAGACCAGTATGATAATGCTCTCATAACCTGGCCCTATTTTATTGACAAATTTGTATTTCCAGAGTTTGTTCATAACAATAAAGTTGAATAGTGTCATAACCCAGATAACAATGCTACGTTGGCCCATCCTTGGCCCAATGTAGGCGGTCATGTTGGGCCAACGTCAAAACGTGACGTTTTGCCCACGTCATTCTTGCCGCTGGGCCCTCGTCGGCCCAACCCCCATAAGCCAACGTCAATTGCCAATGTTGCGCCAACGTTTGCCCAACCTTTTAGTTTGCTATTTCTGACGTCAAGCCAACATTGAGCCGACTAAACCCCAACGTTCATACGACTATATAAGTCAATGTTGGCCCAACATTGGCTTGCCTACCGTCGTAATGTGGTTGTCTATCAAACGTTAGTACGACGTCAACTAGCCAACCAATATCCAACGTAGTAGGCGAAACGTTGGCCCAACGTTTGCTTTTCGACCATATAAATATGATTGTTCGTCTAACTATCAGCCAACGTTGTTTCAACGTACATTTGCCGACCAGTTTGCCAACAGTCAACAGACAACGTCGGCTTAACGTTGTTTTAACGTCAGCTCGCCGACTGCAAAAATATGGTTGTGAATTTACCGTAGGCCAACGTTGGCTAAACGTTGTTTTTCCAACCGCGACGGTGCCGACTATAGACGTCGCATTGTTATTTGGGAATTTACTTGCCCCGCTCATCTTGTTTTAAGTGAAACGTTTACTATCACTTCAGTCGAATGGTGTGGTCCTCCGATTGTTTTTGCTATTTTTGAAAACAGGACCTTGCTATTGTTAATTGACCATGGCATTTCATGCATGAACGATTACAATCTTTAATTTATACCCTGCTTGCAGAGGACTAAAATTCCATTTAATTCGATATATGATAATCTACACTTTATCGTACATTAATATGAAATAATTCAACTTGTACAAGTGTCCAGTTTCTTTTTTTGCGGAGTAAATATGAATATAATTTGATACAATTGATTCTCGTGTTTCGCTCAATGTTTTGTTTAGTAATCAGATAAAGACTTGATAACAAGTCCAAAACTGGAGTTCAATGATGCGGTCAAAGAATCTGATCTACATTAGTTTCACTGGATATCATGTTACATGACGATATAAAAGTATGACATAAGTGCATCAAATAACTACTGACAAATATAGACAATGTTTGTTTTTGGGAATATATTATGTTACATCAGATATCAAAATATGACATAAGTGCATCAATTAACGACTGACCAATGTAGACTATGTCAATATTTGGTCTTGGGGAGGGTTTTTTGGTACATAAGGTAAAGAGTAAGTGAATTAACGACTGACCAATCATGAAGTCCATGTTTGCTTGTAGAGGATATAAAACTACATACTAGACTAGAGTATCACTTGTTCTTTAGATATATTTGATTGAGAGGCTGCTTTAAGGAAAAATTGTTTTTGATTTAGTAAACAAAATCACATAAATTCCAACACAAAATAAACTTTGTTTTATCGAAATCGCACAGACTAAAATGCACGCACTGTTAAAAAGTAATGGTACAATTAAGTCGCAAAACGCTGCTACAGTAGTACAACCCTGGAGGGTTAATTTTGCACCCCAAATGTGCGATTAGCACCATAACTAGTGAATGTGTGTTTGTTTGTGTGTGTGTGTTTGTGCCTCTGCGTGATAGAGAAAGACCAGTTATTGTACGCATATAAATACCTCCAATCAAATGATGGCACACAAGAAACATACTGTGTGATTATGACGGCATCGGTTAAAATTGATGACGTCAAGGTTGTTGAAACCATAGAGAAATCATTTAAAAATGATCTGTGAAAATTCATACTCACACTTGAGTGGTGTGTTGAAAACATGAGCAGTTATCGGTTGTGTGTGTGTGTCATCACTTGATGAGGTGTATGTTCAGTGTATTTTTATTTGCGAATTCGATGCAGACATAGACGTAAATCTGCATACACCTAACGTAGGTGTATACAGGGTGGCCCCCAAAAAACGGAACGGGGCACTTCCCAAATAAAGTAACAAAATGATTATGTCCATAGCATAGGATAGATTGTCTTTTCCAATGAAAAATGATACCAAGAACATTCATTTTGGTAGTGTAGTTTTTGTTTTAGGGCGCCTGTGAGTAACACCATGTCGCCGCGGCTCGGCCCGGCCTTCTTTTCCACTGTAAACGCTCAAAAGGCCAAATGCGGTACCAAAAGTGGCCGCGCATTTGGTCCCGCTTGGAGTACCCCGTTTACAGTGCAGGGCCGGCCGAGCCCGGGCCGAGGCCGGCCTAAATTGCGGTACTCGGCCCCCCAATTTTGTGCGTTTACAGTGGCGGGCTCGGCCCGGCCGCCCTTTTAATATTTTGTCGTAGTGGCGCTCTGCATGTAAACAAACGATTATTTTGGGGCGCGCCGGGTCACAGTGCAGAGGCGCTGCGCGCGGCGCGCGGGTTATTTGCAATGAACGTAATGATTCTTTCACTTCCGGGGTCACATTTGGTACCGCATTTGGCCCTGCGTGCGTTTACAGTGAGAAAAGCCGGGCCGAGCAGCGGCCGAGCCGCGGCCCGAGACAACCTCCAGAGCGGGGCCAAATGCGCGGCCACTTTTGGTACCGCATTTGGCCTTTTGAGCGTTTACAGTGAAAAAAAGGCCGGGCCTTTTTCTCACTGTAAACGCACGCAGGCCAAATGCGGTACCAAATGTGACCCCGGAAGTGAAAGGATCATGCATTACGTTCATTGCAAATAACCCGCGCGCGCGCGCCAGCGCCTCAGTCTGCACTGTGACCCGGCGCGCCCCCAAAATTAATTGTTTGTTTACATGCAGAGCGCCACTACGATAAAATATTGAAAGGGCGGCCGGGCCGAGCCCGCCACTGTAAACGCACAAAATTGGGGGCCGAGTACCGCAATTTAGGCCGGCCTCGGCCCGGGCTCGGCCCGGCCCTGCACTGTAAACGGGGTCTAAGTCTCATTTATCAGACACTGACTTGGTAAAAATTGACAAAAATAGGAACCTGACACGGTCTTACTCAAAGCGCCCTAAAACAAAAACTACACGTCGTCCAAAATTACTTTTCGTGGTATCATTGTTCATTGGAAAGGACACCATATCCGATGGACATGTTCATTGTGTTACTTTATTTTGGGAAGTGCCCCGTTCGGTTTTTTTTTTTTTGGGGGGGGGGGGGCACCCTGTATATTGCTAAGGGCAGGGATGTGTCGAATTGGACAAAAAACATTGAACGGGTTAATAATATGCATCATATGTAAATGTCGCTTCTTGGCAATTAAGATTCTCGTGATATAAAATAGCTTTTCCATAATTGACTGATGGTCCGATTGATTGCTATTCAAGAGATATCGGATGTCTTATACATATCATATTTTAATCTTGTTTTTATATTGTTTTTATTTATGTATTATCATTATCATCGTTATGATGTACATTTGTTTAAAACGTCCTCTTAACTAAAAATGATATTTCCCTTTAAACTTTGTTTTGTAAAAATAAGATTTAAAGCAGCTGGTTTGTTCTGCCTGTGAAGGAGTACAATAACAAAATAATAATATTAATAATAATAATAACATTATTAATATCAATTTATTATATAGCGCATGTCAAGACCGAATGACTTCTCAATATTTACCTACATGATTAATATTCAAAATCTACATTTATACATTTAAAACCTTATGAACACTTATCAATAACTTATTCATTTGCGGTTACTACAAATATTTAAATAAATTACAACAGGAACATAATAAGTGCGTAGCCAATGAGACTGGATGGGGGCAGTGTGTAGCTAATGAGACTGGATGGGGGCAGTGCGTAGCCAATGAGACTGGATGGAGGCAGTGCGTAGCCAATGAGACTGGATGGAGGCAGTGCGTAGCCATTGAGACTGGATGGGGGCAGTGCGTAGCCATTGAGACTGGATAGGGGCAGTGCGTAGCCAATGGGACTGAATGGGGGCAGTGCGTAGCCAATGAGACTGGATGGAGGCAGTGCGTAGCCAATGGGACTGGATGGGGGCAGTGCGTAGCCAATGAGACTGGATGGGGGCAGTGCGTAGCCAATGTGATTGGATGGGGACAGTGCGTATCCAATGGGACTGGATGGGGGCAGTGCGTATCCAATGGGACTGGATGGGGACAGTGCGTATCCAATGGGACTGGATGGGGACAGTGCGTATCCAATGGGACTGGATGGGGACAGTGCGTAGCCAATGAGACTGGATAGGGGCAGTGCGTAGCCAATGAGACTGGATTGGGGCAGTGCGTAGCCAATAGGCTGTTTTCGCAAATACTACGGAAGTGCTGAGTACGGGGGAAGCAGTCAGCTGTGACCGTACCCGTACTCTGGCTACGTCGCGAACTATTTGCAGTTTCGCAGTGAAGAATACGGGGAACGTCTCCTTGCTCAAGTGAACAAGCGCGCTGATTGGCTGACCCATTGAAATACTATACTTCAATGGGCTGACCACGCCGCTCCGTACTCACTCTACATCCGACGTTAATTCAGCCGACGACCGTCGTAGGTTTCCACGGTACGGGGGTATTTTCGGACTGAGTGCGACCACCCGCAGAGATTAGAGTACTATAATCCCTCCGTAGCATTTGCGAATATCCTCTAATGAGACTGGATTGGGGCAGTGCTTAGCCAATGAGACTGGATGGGGGGCAGTGCGTGCCGCCGCTATGGAAAATATCTATGTGACAAACCGCCCCACCCTCAAAAATGGGGAAATTGTCCTCTACACTTTACCTGCACCTATTGGGAGAGATGGGTAATGACAATCATAACACAATGTGTATTTGAACTCGGGCTGCACACCTCATATGGCTATACCACAGCGTGGGCGCTGATCAGAGATCGAATTTTTAAACAATGGGCGGAGCGTATTTCTGCTGGAGAATGCACTAGAAGCGATCAACAACAGTTTATATTCAACCTTTCTAGATACAAAGACGCGTGCTTCATCATCTTTTGCAGAAGTCGTCATAAACTGCTGGATACTCAATGTAGATCTGTCTATTAACTGATTTGCCGACTATAATTCTTTCAGTTTGATTCGTTGCTCTCCCCCTTGTTAACTACATTACATATTTGTCAAGGCAAACCGTTCAGGCGTTCGGTGAATTTAAGATTCATAGGAAATGTGAAGATGGCCGAAACAAAATTTAAATTCTTGCCATGTTTTGTTCTGTGGCTGGTAACATTCTTCAACGCATCATCAGGCCAGTTTCAAGGTGAGTACCAAGGATTATATCCAATATACACTGAATTCGAGTTATAACATTCACGAAAAGTTTTAAAGGGAAAGTTGAGTTTTGGTAGAGAGGGCGCTAGACTACTTAATTGGTTTGTGAGGTAATGAAAAACTGAGTGTAAAATTTGAAAGAGCATAATATTTAAACAATAAAATCATCTTTGTTTGATCAAAATCGGTTCAGAAACGGCTGAAATATCCATAAATATAACAATTTGTAATAAACCCGGGGCCCGGGTTTATTAGAGAATTTTGAACCAGCCGTTAAAAATTCAAAAAAATGCTTCCTCTTTTCAAAAAGTCACAAAATAGGTATTTAAATAGTTGTTGGTTATTTCTCTATCTAATCACTATTTCAACAAAGCATCACATGCACAATATTTTATTCAAAATGGTTGAAATCGATGAGTGTTTAGAGAGCGCCCTCTTACGTTTTAACGGCTCTTTTTGAATGATAACATGATCTTTACTACGTCATTTGTAATTTTGTGTTCCTTTCTAGTTATAACTATTAGTTTGTAATGTAATGATGCAGGTTTTGGTTACTAAAATTCAGTTTCACTAAAACTGTACTCTGCTTACCAGAACTCAACTATCCCTTTAACTAGATAAATTACTAAACATTTATGCTACTTTTTAACAATATTTGTGAAAATATTTTACAGTAAAGTGAAGTCAACTTGTTAATGTGTTTTTTAAAAAATAGTTTCGATGGATTTGTATAACAATCTGTAATTTGTATTTAAGCGATGAACTTGTATACATCATGTACGATGTTGTAACAAGTTTTGTTTAAGATTATACAAAGCTAAGTTTAAATAAAAGGGTATTTGAATCTATTGGTTATACAATGATCATTTAAATGTTAATAATAATAGTAATAATAATATTGAATATTTATGTATCACAATATCCACCAAATAAGGTGCTCAAAGCGCATGGGAAAATAAAGAAATGATGCAACAAACAAGTAAGAAGGGGATATTAACATGAAGGGAAGAAAGAAGTTCTACTTAAATGCTGGTTGAAGAAAAAAAATATCTTAACCTCTCCTGTTCCAAATGTAACCGTATCCTGGTGTTATAAAGAGAAATGGTGGATATTTGAATACTTGCTATATAAATAATGCTTAATAATTAATACAACAAATATACAGGAAGTTATATAATAGTTAGAAATACAAATAGTAAACATTTGTCATGTATTATTATACAAATCATGAATGTTTATGAGTGCATTGGTACGAATATTTGCATGAGGTAAAATATGGAATGTTGTTCTATTCAACGAGGCGGAGCCAAGAATTGAATGGAACATTCCATCTTTCACCGAATGAAAATATTCGCACCATTGCACGAATGAAAAAAAAACAACAACAATAATTATTTGTTTTATATTTTTTCCATAATACATACGCGGCAGTTTTCCACAAAACTCGTGAAAGCGCGCTGGTAAGCCAAGACTAGCTCGCATGTGTTGATTAACACCCAAGCATAACCATTTACTCAATAAAATCGTGGTTTCACACACCGTGATGACTGTGAGTGAGTGGGAGGGTCTCAAAAGATATATTTTGTTTAACTTACATTTTTGTAAACCTGAATGTGTCTAGTTAAAGATTTTTGATGCTACCAAGACAAAAACGTGTCCAATATGGGTGTGTTTGGCGGCCATCTGTGACACCATGTTGGGCTTCAATGGAAAAAACTTACTTAAATATTGAATAATGGGCCATAAAAAGACAATTGAACATGCATTTACGGATAGTTGGCAACTAATTTGGCGATGATCGTGGTGGCCATCTTGGATTTTGATATGTATCTCCTCTTGGAATATATATAATAAAAAGACCAAAAAAACATGACTGTTCATGAACTTTATGTTCTAGTTCATAATTCAATCATTATGGATAGTAACCAGATAGAACCAGGGATCTCTAGCGTATCAATCTAACTCTCTATCCACGGAGCTATTTCGGATTGCTTGATTGGTGTTGGTTTTTAAGGATATATATACCCTAACACTAACCCTTACCCTAACCCTAATGTTGGTGGCTATAGGTCAGATTTAGTGGCTATAGGTCAGATTTAGTGGCTATAGGTCAGATTTAGTGGCTATAGGTCAGATTTAGTGGATATAAGTCATATTTAGTGGCTATAAGTCTATTATAACTCGAATTGAATACGCGCGCTTTGTCTCCATTCAAGTCGCCCGATTCCAATTAAACGGGCATATCTAATGCGTTAGTGCCATAGCTGAATGGTTTGGGAATCACAAACTCGCGGCCGGGTCGCGAATTACCATTCAGCAACGGGTCAGCAACTCCTTGTGAATTAGCGACTTGGTCAGAGACCACGCATACCCGAAATTTCCGACTTGTATAATTTCGAACATTTAGTCGAGTGCCGAACGAATAGCAAATACAAAAAACATTGGACCAAGGTAGGATTCGAACCTGGGATCTCTAGCGTATCAATCTAACTCTCTATCCACGGAGCTATTTCGGATTGCTTGATTGGTGTCGGTTTTTAAGGATATATATACCCTAACACTAACCCTAACCCTAACCCTAATGTTGGTGGCTATAGGTCAGATTTAGTGGCTATAAGTCAGATTTAGTGGCTATAGGTCAGATTTAGTGGCTATAGGTCAGATTTAGTGGATATAAGTAATATTTAGTGGCTATAAGTCTATTTATAACTCGAATTTAATACGCGCGCTTTGTCTCCATTCAAGTCGCCCGATTCCAATTAAACGGGCATATCTAATGCGTTAGTGCCATAGCTGAATGGTTTGGGAATCACAAACTCGCGGCCGGGTCATACCAAAAACCATTATAAAAATGGGACCTACTATACATTCTAGTCAGACGCTCGACATACATAATAATAATAATAATAATGCAATATTCATATCGCGCATAATAATAATAACTTATTCTCTATGCGCTTTCCAAAAAAATTAATTACTTAATTCTTACGAAATAACACAAATTATGAAAATAACACAAAATAAGTACACTACAACATACAATTTAGCAGGAAACCACATTGTAATTAAAGTGATCCAGGTAAAGTGTCTAACTCCACGAAAAATAATTGGAGCTTCCTCGTTTCTCTTCTGCCGTGTTGTTTAGCTTATGGTAAGAGAAGAATAAAATAGGGTTAGATTTTTTCAAATGTCCCTTTAGTATGAAGATAATTATCATTATTTGAAAAGCGTTTGTCAACGCTTTTCAAAAAAAGTACACTTGTTTCAGCTGGTTACGTCCGAGCGTGGGAAACATTCCCGACCTAGAGAACTTTGATCCAACACGTGCCGGAATTCCAGGAATGTTGTATACCGCATATGTAAACATACACGGGTGCGGATATATCGTCATAGGCTGCCAGTTATAACTGTTGCAATTCTACGACAAGCCATCAGTATTCGGTGATAAAATATGAACTCAATATTCGTTTTTTTCACTAGGTAAACAGTGTTCGTTTTCCTTCAAACTTTCACAAATCTTTCAATTGTATTTTACAATGATATTGATATAGGATTGAAGTCTCAAATGTCATTTTGTGCAATATCTGACACTTCGCCTGGATCACTTTAATAATACGTATTAACATCAAGGAAGAATTACATTAGAAATATAAAAAGCGTAACAAATTATATGACTATAATTAAAGTGATAACTGTAAAGTGTCTAACTCCACGAAAAGTACTTAAAGGGATAGTTGAGTTCTGGTAAGGAGAGTACAGTTTTTGTGAAACTGAATTTTAGTAACCAAAATCTGCATCATTACATTACAAACTAATATTTATAACTAGAAAGGAACACCAAATTACAAATGACGTAGTAAAGATCATGTTATCATTAAAAAAGAGCCGTTAAAACGTAAGAGGGCGCTCTCTAAACACTCACGGGTTTCAACCATTTTGAATAAATTATTGTGCATGTGATGCTTTGTTGAAATAGTGATTAGATAGAGAAATAACCAACAACTATTTAAATACCTATTTTGTAACTTTTTGAAAAGAGGAAGCATTTTTTTTGAAAATTTTGACGGCTGGTTCAAAATTCTCTAATAAACCTGGGGCCCCAGATTTATTACAAATTGTTATATTTATGGATATTTCAGCCGTCTCTGAACCGAATTTGATCAAACAAAGATGATTTTATTATTTAAATATTATGCTCTTTCAAATTTTACACTCAGTTTTTCATTACCTCCCCCCCCAAAAAAAGTAGTCTAGCGCCCTCTCTACCAAAACTCAACTATCCCTTTAAAGCTTCCTCGTTTCTCTTCTGCCGTGTTGTTTAGCTTATGGTAAGAGAGGAGTAAAATAGGGTTAGATTTTTTCAAATGTCCCTTTTGTATGAAGATAATTATCATTGAAAATCATTATTTCAAAAGCGTTAGCAACGCTTATGATTATTACTGCGACAAATCTACAGCAGGCCATCAGTATTCGGTGATAAAATATGAACTCAATATTCGTTTTTTTCACTAGGTAAACAGTGTTCGTTTTCTTTCAAACTTTCACAAATCTTTCAATTGTATTTTACAATTATATTGATATAGGATTGAAGTCTCAAATGTCATTTTCTGCAATATCTGACACTTTACAGGCATCCCTTTAAGTGCATCAGAATGGCGAAACAAACACAAATAATGCGTTGTACGTTATCAAATTGACGGGGTGGGGGTTCCATTTCGGTCATTTCACATCATTACAGAATAGGTATATCTTAAGGGCTGTTTTGAAGCTGTGGACAGTTTTGCACTGGCGAATATGGAGAGGCAGAGAGTTCCAGAGGGTTGGAGCCGATACTTGGAAGGCACGATCACCATAGTAATGTACAAACAACACGGGACAGTTTTAATCTTTAAAACTGCGCCATGATAACAAAAATCAGCAATGCTTTATTAACAAATAATTTTGTGTAATATACGATGGAAGCTCTACAAATTGTTCATATGAAGAGTTTTCTTCCAAAAGGCGCTATATCCACTTTAACCACTTTTCAGGAAAACAGGTTTCTTTGCCTAACTTTGTACACGTGCCTATGGGAATGTGAAAATTGATCTTTCTATATTTTGATTTTGAGGTAGTAATTTGTTGTAAAATGTGGATTCCTAGATAGCTATAGCTTACAAATGTAGATATATCGTTAACTCAATTTGTATGGAAAGTGGATTTTGCGCCTTTTGGAACTGAGCTCTTCTCATATACTCTATTTATTCATGAAACATTTATTGCAATCTTTCTCTTATTTTCTCGCAGGTCATCATTTCCTTGGAGATGATGATAGCATTACCCTGACCAAAAGTGACGTGGAGAACGGTATTCAGGATGAATATTCTTCACCATGGTGGACCTTCAATACATCGGTGGGCAGAAGGATAAGATTCAACTTTAGAACATTTCATGTTAACTATTTGGATATTGGCGACGGTCCATCTCCTGGAGACAACACACGCTTAGCTCGGTTCTTCCATATCGATAAACCAAGCAATGTATTGTCCATTACTAATGCTGCGTGGATAAAGCCGTGGGGTTACGTAGATGTGCCGGAGGACAGTCGTTTAGTTAACCTTCATGCTTACACGCTAGCAGTCGATATTACCTCAATTCCTATGGCATGTATGTAATACTCACGATGATACTATTATGTACCCAAACGTGCAGCATGCGAGAGTCAAGCGTTCTTTCTCCTGTATTACTATATTCATTGTCGGAAAATTGTATTTTGTTTTACACTTTATTATCTTCATCGTTGCACGTTGTGTCTGCAGATTATGTGATAGAGCTGCAATGTCGCGACCACGTTATTAGGACTCATTATGAATGAAATAAAGTTAATTGAAATGGATTTATTGCAATAATAATCAGTTCATTATCATTCTACAGTTTACAATATGTATATATTCAAAGTATAGATCAATTATACATCTTGAAATTAAATAATACACTAGAAGATTTTTAAAAAGGGGCTATCAAAATAGCAAAATGTTAATTGAGACTAGCCCCGATAATAGTAAATTAAACAAAACATTACATTTCAGCTGAACCGAGGTATTTATATTATGAATTTGTATCAATTAGAACAAAAATAAATAAATCACGTGCTATTGATTATGATTTTCTAATTATTGTATTCGCTGCAAATGTACTGTTTTAATGATTGCCAAAAGCCTTTCCGTTTAACATTTTCCCTAAAATGTATCGGTAATTGCTTTCACAAATGTGGTCCTGAATATGATATTGTTTTCCAACGTTTTGTTTTATTTTTGATAACGCTTATATTACATTAATTTTTATTCCGTGTCTCATACGAATGAGCAAGAAAAGAAAAGTAATCAATACATTTATGAGATAGATTATTATCTATCAAATTATGCATGAATATACAAATTATATAACAGTATTGCGTAACAGCGTAAAACATTTTATTTTAAAATAGTGGAATTGACGGAATTCTGAAATCGTGGAATGCTAACGACAGTGCAGTTAAACCATTCAAGTGTCACAGCTCGAAATCCGTAGTGAATAGAAACATAATTTAATGGGCAATGGTGTCAAATGGTTTGGCAACATCAATAACTACACCCACTGTTATACGCCCTTCATCAGTATATTTTGTAATTTGATTAATCAAATTAATCAGTGAGAGTTTAGTACTATAACCCTGTCTAAACGTATACTGATGTGTATAGAATATATAACATTATTGTCCTCCACAAATTACAATAAACGAGCACATTTTGTTCATATACTTTGCTTAGTATTGGCAAATATAGATGGGTCTATAATTACCTGATAATTTCCTTTCCCCCTTTTTAAAAATATCGGTAAAATGCTTGCAACTTTAAGATTGCTTGGAAATATACCTGCTGTTAATGAAATATTTAACATTATGCAAGTAGTTCACAAAGAAAATCCTTTGCATCTTTTAACAAAGGTACTGATAATCTTATCCGCATGTCTTTTTGGGGTCACGAGTATTTGTCACATCGTTTACTTCTAGAATTGTGACTGGAAGGAAAAGGAGAGCTTTTAATGACGAGGACCTACATTTTAATTGTATTTTATATTCGTATCGACAATTTTCTTGAAAGATTTGTACCAATATTAGCAAAGAAATCATTAAAAGTATCAGCTATGTTAAATAAAGCAGTTATATCTATACTCCATACCTGCCATTAGTTTCTTTTCTAATTACAAGTGTTTGTATTTTAGTATAATTTTGTGTAGTACCTTTCTTGTTTAATAATTCATTCATATGTTTCCAAGTCGTTCGAGTTATTTTTTTATCCCTTTCAAATTGAGTATCATGATGCATTTGTTTTGCTGCTCTTAACAATGTTGTTAAAATGTTTGTAATTGTTTTATACTTTTCCAGACAGGTTAGTTCGAAATTTGATTGTATCACTTTATCATGAAATCAATGTTTTTAGGTATCGACCGTTTTATTGATGTTGTTATTCAAGCTATGATCAAGTGATAATGAAATGGTTCATTCATATGTACCAGTATCATATGTACAAACCCAAGATAATAAAACTGTTACAGTCTGTGCAATAAGTTAGGGAATGTCACTTTACATTTTTTCATTTTCTCGGCAATAGACAATCCATTTAACGTGACATTTTCACACAATATTCGGAGGACTAAGTCAGGGGTGTCGATCCGTTTTTGAGATTGGGGGGGCGAAATATGAAAATTTTCCGGAGTGACCACTGAGAGAGCTAAAAGCCCCCCATTGGCATGCCCGGAAGTTTTATTATGCGCTCATTGAAAGTGTCTTGATGGCTTGAAGACCTGACTTTGGGGGGCCACATTTGGGGACAATAATGGGGGTCCAGGGGGCGGAGCCTCCGGAAGCTTTTAGATTTTAGACATTTGCTCCTAGCATGGGTGTTAAAATTGTATAAAATAGTGAACCTACTCTTAACGTATTTTTAAATGGCATAGCGAGGAAAAGACTGAGCCTTGCATGAGATGGATCCACGTGATCATGTATACGGTACTATAGAGCCATTAATATAGTCTAGGGCATTGGGCTCCCATGAAACTAAGCAAGGGCGTCAACAATTTCTCAAAAGTGTAGGGGAGACATTGCGAGGAAGCGAAGCGACCGAGCTTTTGTATTTTTGGGTGTGAAATTGTGCGATTTGGTGCACACCTGAGACAGAAATTTCACGTATGTAATATGAAGTATATAGGTATGGAACCAAACATACATTGTTGACAAATGGAGGGGGACAATCTGCTCCTTTTTCAAATGTGGGGGGACATGATATTCCAATTTGATTTGCGTTCAGCGCATATGTACCGAGATTATTTTATTTTCTGTGACAGTGTGCTATCTATAGATGAGGGTTTAATAAACTTCGTTTGAGGTGTGCGTTTGAGAAATTACGCTGCCCAACACATTTCAAAAGATGAGTTCCCGCAACCAAAATGAAACTTGCAATATGAGATACTGTATGCGCGCGAAGCGCGCGGCAAAAAGAGATTTACAGTCCTTTTCAAACTAAAAAAAACGGCTATTTTGAAGATTAATTATTGATAAATGTGTCATTCCCCTCTTTGGCATTATATCACTCGATTTTTTTCTTCCTCATTTTCGGAATTATTGGGGGGGCGAAATGATATGTTCGCCCCCCAATATTTTCATTGGGAGGCGACCAACCCCCCTGCCCCCCAGGATCGACACCCCTGGACTAAGTCCTTGATAAGTCTTATCGAAGAACAAAGCTACTCATTTTCAAACAAGTATCACTTCATGCCAACAAAGTGACTAGATCTTAATTTCATTTTTTATTTTACTAGGGGCATATTTTACACTTGTGATATATGAATGCCCATAGGTGTAATGTTGGATGGTGTATTATAGGACAATATCCATCCCTTCTTTCATTACAGATACTACAGTGTTGGAGGAGGACATGGAAATTAAAACGCCGAACTACCCAAACAACTATCCAAACAATTACTTCCAATTATGGGACATCCGAGTTCGCGATGGACTTTCTGTATCAGTCATTGTAGATCGCTTCAACACACAACGTAGCTTTGACCTTCTCCACTTTGGGGACGGTGTTGACAAGTTTTCCATCGGGGGTGACTTCTGTAACAAGTGGAAAAGGTTCGCCGGTGTTCACGAACCAGAAAGCTTAGCAGCTGAGCTTGATCCAAAGGCATCGTCTTTCAAGATCATTTTTAGCAGTGATGGTTACTTTCAGAGTACAGGCTTCTCCATACGAATACGTGTTTTCAGGCCCCAGAATTGGAACACTACTTTAAACACGACTCGTAGGTTTCTCGTTCAACAATTTGCATGGAAGGCCGGGATAACATAGTGACATCTGTGGATATGATTTTCACTATACATAAACACCGCTATACAGTGGCGTACCCATGATTTGTTAAAGGGGGGGAGGGGGGAGGGGGGGGGGGGCGGGTAGTCGTGGACATTTTCGAAGCCGAGACCAAGTACCTTCAACATTTTCGAGACCGAGACCAGGTCTGGTCCAAACATTTCGAGGCCAAGACCAAGACCCAGTGGTTGAGAATCCGGTAAGCGGGGGGAGGGGGGGGGGGGGGGGGGGGGTTTGGTGGGTAGTCGTAGACATTTTTTGAAGCCGAGACCAAAGTTTTTCGACATTTACGAGGCCGAGACCACGGTTTTCCGCACTTTTCGAGACCGAGACCATCGAAAATGAGGGTCGAGACCAGTAAAACCCCCCAAAAAACAGTCATTTTTTGGTCAAAGGGTGGGGGGGGGGGGGGGGGGGGTGAACCCCCAAACCCCCTGGGTACGCCTATGCCGCTGTAGTGCTTTATGATATTATTCAACGAAATGATTTTAATATATTGAAATTATTAGTATTTTAAACTCACAAGAGGTCCTTTTTGCAATTGAAATATATTCACATTGTACATGTTTTTAATTTACCATCGTTAGAGATGCTAACATATGTTTAATCTTTCAATTATAATCTCTTAAAGGGATAGTTGAGTTTGGTAGAGAGGGCGCTAGACTACTTATTTTTTTCGTGAGGTAATGAAAAACTGAGTGTAAAATTTGAAAGAGCATAATATTTAAATAATACAATCATCTTTGTTTGATCAAAATCGGTTCAGAGACGGCTGAAATATCCATAAATATAACAATTTGTAATAAACCTGGGGCCCCAGGTTTATTAGAGAATTTAGAACCAGCCGTTAAAAATTCAAAAAAATGCTTCCTCTTTTCAAAAAGTTACAAAATAGGTATTTAAATAGTTGTTGGTTATTTCTCTATCTAATCACTATTTCAACAAAACATCACATGCACAATATTTTATTCAAAATGGTTGAAACCGATGAGTGTTTAGAGAGCGCCCTCTTATGTTTTAACGGCTCTTTTTGAGTGATAACATGATCTTTACTACGTCATTTGTAATTTTGTGTTCCTTTCTAGTTATAACTATTAGTTTGTAATGTAATGATGCAGGTTTTGGTTACTAAAATTCAGTTTCACCAAAACTGTACTCTCCTTACCAGAACTCAACTATCCCTTTAACGTCTTAACGACGATTATGTCAGTATACAAATGATGCGCAGGTATGAGTGGGTCGGTAGGAATTGTTTGCACAAGGTAACTATGGAACTGTTAAACCCACGAGGCGAAGCCGAGTGGGTTTAGACTAGTTTCCATAGTTACCGCGTGCAAACAATTCCACCGACCCACGAAATAAACTTGCGCATCATCTGTTTTATAGAATGGGCATTGTTACGCCCCCCAAAAAGTCAAAAAATTAAAAATTAGAAAAATTACCGGATGCATGAAATAATTTTACCGGACGCATGAAATTTTTTACCGGACGCATGAATTTTTTTACCGGACGCATGATTTTTTTACCGGACGCATGAAATTTTTTACCGGACGCATGAAATTTTTACCGGACGCATGACTTTTCATGCATCCAGTACAATTAATTGTCTGCACAAATTTTGCTCTCAACCAATCAGATTGCAGGGATTTATCAACCCATTCTATAATATAGTGTAATGGATAAATTATGTGTTGGTGTCAATTCCTTACATAAATGACAGCTCATACTATGTTTTGTATGCGAACAAATATTGTTTATACCAATGGATGCCCCGTGGAGAGGGAAAAAACAATTACAACAAACTGGAATGTTGAGTCTGTTTCTGAGGTTAATCGAAACACTCACATAATTTTAGAAACGTAATTACCAGTGTAATGTGATAACTGTTTTGGAGAAAATAGCCACTATTAACACATGATATGGCTATGTATTGACTGATAAGTCCATCATGAAATGTGTAATCGTTGTCTCAAAAAGCACACGCGGTAGGTTCGCCCGCCTACCTATATCGTTCGTTAGTTGAGCACATTGCCCTTATTTTGACCTACACGAGTCATTATACTATATCGTTTTGTTTTGTAGATTATTACTCTGTTCCTGAGAAATCCGGCCTCTATATGTCTACCGAAATGGATCAGTTCATACCTCCTGACATATCGATCTCAGAATGGCCTTCGCTGATCTTCAACACTTCGCTCAATCACAGAATCAGCATCTCCTTTGAACACCTTTGTTTCAATGACCACAGAGATATCTTAGAGATCGGTGATGGATCTGACATAGACAATGATACCAGGCTGGCGAGATTTAGCGGGAGCACTCTTCCCAGTGTCGTAATATCCATTAGCAACGCTGCCTGGATCAGGATTAATTTTCCAGATAGGAACAGACTTCTGCATCTACTGATGATAATAACATCAATTCACTTTACAGGTAAGTCTACAACATTCCAAAATGTGTACTGTGTCTATACTTTAACTAGTTCAACCAAGGAGGTATTAGCTTTCCAATACCTCCTTGGTTCAACTTTAGTTCAGAGGACTCGTATCACGTTGCTTTACCTGAAGTTATTTTCAATCGTGTTGGACATGCATATTCCCCGCTCTATAGTATGATTGTCCTCCCCAAGACTCATTGTCATAAACATAATTTTGTATACGACCACTAATCAACATAATACGATTCTGTTAAAATTGGATATATCAAGATTGCAAATAAACAGATTTAATACATGTTTACGTATACTCTAAATCGATTGTCCTTGTCATAATGTATATTAAATGTTAATGTTAAAGGGATCTAGTAACATTGTCCAAACCACAAAACTTTATTAGAAATCTGGAGGTTCTCTCATATTGTGTTGTATCGGTATTACCAAAAGAAGATTGGAAGTTTTTCCTTCAAATTTCCATTTCGTTGAAACAATTTCTTACGATTGAATTGTTCGGATGTTGAACTATCCACTGAATAGTAATAACTGTGTACAAAGCCAGTGTCCTTCATGAGTTGGTTACAGTCCGTTATTCCGAAGGTTCGTTATTCCGAAGGTTCAGTTATTCCGAAGGTTCGTTATTCCGAAGGTTCGTTATTCCGAAGGTTCGTTATTCCGAAGGTTCGTTATTCCGAAGGTTCGTTATTCCGAAGGTTCGTTATTCCGAAGGTTCGTTGATCCGAAAATAAAATCGGGTTCGTTATTCCGAAGGTTCGTTATTCCGAAGGTTCGTTATTCCGAAGGTTCATTAGTCCGAAAATAAAATAGGGTTCGTTAATCCGAAAATTAAATCGGGTTTGTTATAATACTATAATTTGTGTTTTGTTTATTTAATTTACAGCCTGCATTAAGCATACCCCTCCCCCTTTCCCTCCCTTGGCCAGACCAATCAAACATTTAAGTTTATTTTATCTCTTTATATGAAATTATAGCATTATAACAAACCCAAATTCATTTTCGGATTAACGAACCCGATTTCATTTTAGGAATAGCGAACCTTCGGAATAACGAACCTTCGGAATAACGAACCTTCGGAATAACGAACCTTCGGAATAACGAACCTTCGGAATAACGAACCTTCGGAATAACGAACCTTCGGAATAATGCAACAAATGTTCGGATTAACGAACCCTATTTCATTTTCGGATTAACGAACACTCAGGTATAGGAAATTTGCGTGTTCGGAATAACGAACCTTCGGAATAACGAACCGCACCCCATGAGTTAGGGAACATCACTGTGCATATCTGCTAATTTAGCGGCCATGTAACATCCATTTAACGTGAATGTTTACACATTAGTCAGAGGACATTTTTATGTCACAAAACATCACATCACATTTTACCAACCATTCATCACTTTCTGCAAATGCGAACAAAGTATAAACTAGATTCATTTAATGCATGTTTTGCTGATACTGGACACCCGTGATGAATGCCCATTGGCGTACTTTGTTGGAAAATATCCTCACTTTATTTAATTACAGATGCTATATTATTGGAGGAGGACATTGACTTTTCTATTAATACGCCGAACCACCCAAACAACTACCTACCAAACATGTTTCACTTCATGCACATGCCAACAAAGTAACTAGATCTTTATTTTTTTATTTGTTTTACTAGGGGCATAATTTACACTTGTGATATATGAAAGCCCATAGATGTACTATGTTGGATGGTGTATTATAGGAAAATATCCATCCCTTCGTTTGTTACAGATACTACAGTGCTGGAGGAGGACATGGAAATTAAAACGCCAAACTACCCAAACAACTATCCAAACAATTACTTCCAATTATGGGACATCCGAGTTCCCGATGGACTGTCTGTATCAGTCGATGTACAGCGCTTCAAAACAAAACTTCTAGACTTTCTCTTCATTGGGGACGGTGTTGACAAGTTTTACATCGGGGGTGACTTCTGTAACAAGTGGAAAAGGTTCAGCGGTGTTCATGAACTAGAGAGCTTAGAAGCTGAGCTTACTCCGAAGGCGTCGTCATTTAAGATAATTTTCAGCAGTACTGGTGGGGGTCAGACTACAGGCTTCTCCATACTGTTGCGTGCTTTCAGGCCTGATAATTTAAACACGACTCGTAAGTATCTCGTTCCACATTTTGCATGGAAGGACGGGATAACATAGTTACAGCTTTGAATAGGATTTTCACCATACACACTAAGAAAAAAGGTCAATGTTGCACCTTTCAATAGGTGCAAACCGCTTGACACATATGTTGCTCCTTTAAAGGTGCATACTTCCACATTTAGGTGAAGGGTTAAAGATGCACATTGCAAGTTTGCACATTTAGTGCGTCATAAAGGTGCACCTCTGTACGTTTATAGTTCTAAATTGCACCTAAACGGTGCAACTATGAACCTTTAAATTAGGTGCAGCTTTAGCACTTTACCAGAACGTGTAAAGTTGCACCTTTATAGGTGCTCCCAGTGTGGGAACGGTTCTCACGGATACAAGTGCAAAGTTAATCCTTGTTTACTCAGCGTGTACTTAAAAACAAAACATAGTTTTTTTAATTTTCTGATCGCTTAGACACAAGTTAATCGATAAGCACAATTTGAACTGAAATACATATTTAGTAAAGTATGGTTACACTTTATTTCTTTCTGCCTTTGCTGCACCTTAATAAAAAGTCACAACTTTAAACCGTTAAAGGTGGATCTTTGCACTTGTAGGTAGGTTGTAAATTTTAAAGTCACTAAGTTGTCAGAGTTGCATCGTTAGGGTGCTACGTTGTACCCAAAAGATGCAACGATGCATCTGTAACTCGATGGTGCACATGTTTTGGTTAATATAAAGGTGCAAAAGTGTACCTTTAAAGGTGCTGCAAGTTTTGCAAAAAATTCGCAATATGTGCCCTATTTTCTAAGTGTGTACCTAGCTATCAATATATAATAGTGCTATGAAATTAATCAAAGAAATATTACTAATATTCTATTGGAATCATACGCATTTAAAAATCGAAATTAATTATATGTTTATATTTGTTGTTATCTCCCCTTTGGATTCACATTACAGTTTACATGATACTTAGTTTACAATCTAGGTGCAAACATAATCAAGAAAGTAATATATCCATTTGCACAGGTTTGAGAATAACTGACTTTTTATCAACTTTTATGTCAGTATATTGTAAGTGAATGTGTTTGTATATTTATCCTTGCATCAGTTACAAGATGTTGAGTCTGTTTCTGAGGTTATCAAAGCACTCACCAAATTTTAAATAATGTATGTGATACATTATTGTTGTGGATAACTTTTACTACATCCTTATGTTTTGCAGATATTTTCTCTGTTCCTGAGAAATCCAGTCTCATTGTCTCTACCGAAACGAATGAGTCCATGAATTCAACGATGACTATTGGCACAACGATCTCAGTATGGACTTCGCTGATCTTCAACACTTCGCTCAATCACAGAATCAGCATCTCCTTTGAACACCTTTGTTTCAAAGACCACAGCGAGATCTTAGAGATCGGTGATGGATCTGACATAGACAATGATACCAGGCTGGCGAGATTTAGCGGGAGCACTCTTCCCAGTGATGTAATATCTGTGAGCAACGCTGCCTGGATCAAGATTTACTTCCCAAGTAGGAATAGACCTCTGCGCGTACGGATGATAATATCATCAATTACTGTTTCGGGTGAGACTAGACCCTATTCCCGATGTTGTTAGTATAATTTCAGTAGTTTATCTAGAATTTAGATAAATTCCACCTTGTTGCATTACCTGCCATTATTCTAAATCGTTTCGGAAATTTACATTTTCACTTTCTGGTATAATTGATTTATTGATTATAATCGTATAATGAAAATACCAGGTGAAACGGGAGCAAAACAAATGAACTCGAACTCGAATGGTATTGATGCAAACATGAGAAGACGAACTCTGCAAATCAAATTTTCAAGGATGTAAAGGTTGCGCGGTTTTGACTAGCGAAGGTCTGGTGTTGATACCACGAATCATATAAGCGTTTAGTTCATAATGGCGATACGCGGTGTAGGACATGGTGTAGTATATACCCGCAAATGACAACCTTTATTTATTGTTTTATACAGAAGAGCTCCTAACTCTCGGACGGCAGGTGTTAAAATCATCCCCCCACTTTCATGACAGCTATCCCAACAATGCCTACAACATTTGGCTTCTTCGGGCGCCTAATACATCGGTCATTATGATCCAGATCTTCTATTTCGACGCGGAATCATATGCAGATGTTCTCCACATTGGGGGTGACGTCGAAAGCTTCGATGTAAGCTCGCCGCAGTGGACGCATCAGAAGGATTACTATGGCGAAGGAGAGGCGACATCGTACAGCTCGTCTCTCACGGTGATCTTTACGAGTGACGGAGAAGGCACTGCATCCGGGTTCTTGATCGGCTTTACGGCAGGTAAGCAGAGGCATGGAAAGGGGCATTAGGATGTGATGGGCAATACCCGTGCTGACCCGGCTATAATAATGATAAGGTTTTATAAGTCGTAGTTATAGATCCCTTACGTTGTCTACATAAGAAACATATTGAACCATCTAGTGTTAATTGACATAATAAACTAATCTCCACAATTCAAACAATGTACTGTCATGATATTAAGTTTAACTGTATTTTATTATTTTTTTTCCTATTTTAGAGGAACGCGCATCGACTACCGATTTGACAACCCTTTCGTCTTCAAACCAAGGCGTGTCCGTATCATCCATCAGTCACACTGCAGATGCTTGGACACTTAGCTCAGTAGAATCTGGTAGGAATACATCTTAAAACGTTGTTAGTATTTATTGTGTAAGTCACCCCGGTAGAGCCAGAGTTATGCCAGATTGCAAGCAATGACTTGGTGAGGATTCCAACTGGGACCTTAGCTTAAATACTTGGGAGACCAACAAGAAGGGACATAACTGAATAAAGTTAAAGGGAGTGTCCGCCTTTTAAAATCGTCTCAACAGTTTTCAGTTGACGGATGAGGATAAACGTAACACAAACAACAACATTCAGATCGAACAACCCTGTAATTTGGATTCTACGAATGAAAAACGAATGTGTAGAAATCATACCTTCATCGAACTATATTTCAGCCAAATGTGTTTAACTGATTTAGCATAATTTTACAACAATATTGTACTTATTATTTTAAAGGTACTGTGAAGCAGACATTGTTTAAGGTATGCCACGAAAAAGGTCTCAAAAGTGAAGAATAAACATTTACATGTAGTCAGTTTTAGCGAGCCTTGGTTATGTTGTTTAGTATTCGCTTACGCCGTTGTTCGATCACAATCTATGCGCGGTTCACACATAGCAACGGGTGGCAATGCAGCGGCGGCAGGTATCGTGAGCGAAATTTTGCACGGGCGAAGACCCGTAATGCATAATAAATGACGTTACCCGCGTATACTATGTTGAGGTCTATAACTCCAAGAAAAAAATATTTCAAGCCCTAATGTTTTGTTTTCAGGCAAGCTGTTAAAGAACATATCAGACATATGAGATAATAACCTCGCAACTTTTGAAATGTGGCTTGTAAAGGCGGACACTGCCTTTAAAACTGTTGCAACAGTTTTGAGATGACGAACGTTTTTGGTATTTTCTTTATTTTCTACTCCGATACAAAAGGATAACAGAATTATAAAGATAATCTGCAGGTTGATATTTTCTCCCTTCTCCTTATTTCGATTATATTATCATTAACCCTCGTAAGCACGGTAGGTTTACATACATTAACAGTTGCTAAACTAGCCTAACAATTTGTCGAAGATTATTTAATTTGAGACTTGCATGTTTATATTTCAGCTACGAGTAATGTTGGACTATCTACCCGAATTTTGATTGCGGCGCTCTCTGTTGCGACTTTCATACTTCTACTGATATTCATCCGATGGGCTCATCTGAAGAGACAAAGACATCTACATGATTTGAATAAAAGGGTAAGTAACCATACAATCACAGATCATCAAGAAGGAGATAACGAACAACCAACATACATGCCTTTGTATAAAGGGCCATCTCCAGCAAATGAGGTCTCGATAAGCCTAAAAACAAATCCCGAATACCCAGTTTCGAATCCTGTACGAGTCTTTGATGACGAAGAATACATCTTTCCAATAGCGGAGGAGAAAGAGTTTGTGAAGACGGCTCAGAAGTCTTCAAAGGCATCCGTAAATCTCGCAACCTGTACGATTCTCGAAGTAAACAGCCACCGTCCCGATGAACCTGACGATGCGGAACATATCTACGAAGCTCCAAACGAAATGGAGACCCGTGCCTAAGAATGAAGGCTATCTCCTTTAACCCTACTTCTCTAGATCATGCGGGTTCAGTCGATATTGCAAGTAATTCGTTTCGCCATACATATATATCTTTGATGCGAGATGAATGATCATTTTCTTCACAATCCCCGACCTTCCGCCACAAAAGGTCTGACAGGAATACATAAAACGGAACCTAGATACTAGCGAGGATAGCTCTACTTCAATGGTGACATCAGCTCTATTAAATGATGAGTCATCTTTGTCCGTCAATGAGACATCCGATTATAAAAACTTGTTCTCAAGAAAACCAGTTTTATAGGAATTAAATAGAATTATACTTGAGGATTAAGTATATTAAGAGTATAATATCAAACGAGTTATTGATGCATGATTCAGTAGACTGCTCGTAGAGGAGTTATATTACCATATTATAGATGAATAAATGTTTAAAGGGGTAGTACAGTTTTGGTAAGGCTGATTTTTATTAACCAAACCTGGACAGTAACATTATAAACTAATAGTTATAACTCCACCATGCTCGAAAGGTATACAAAATTACAAACGACAAAGTAAAAAGCCCATTATCATTCAAAAAGAGCCATTAAAACACAAGAGAGCGCTTTCTAAAAAGGCATTGGTTTTAACCATTTTTCATACAAAATTATGCATGTAATGTTTTATTGAAATCATGATTAAATAGAGAGATCATCAACAACTAATTAAAAAACGCTTTTGAACATTTTTGAAAAAGTGTATGCATTTTTAAAATTAATAAGGGTGTATACCAGGGTTGGGAAAAAATCGTGATAAAAAAAAAAAAAAATGTATTAGATTTGAATCGCGATTTTTAAAAATTCAAATCAAATTTTAAAGATTTTTTTTCAAAATGCATTGAATATGTTTGTGATTCAATCATATGTTTTCCCCGTAGACTATACAGTGCATTACAGCTATTGAAAGACATGACAGAGATGGAACAAAAAATATGCTAATCATTAATTTGGAGTACTTTTTTACTACTTTGTATTTATCATTGTATTTTGTACCAGGGTTTTGTGATTTTTATGATTTCTTTACGAAAATGCTTCCAATTGAAACCATAACAAGTTCAATTCAATTAGCTCTGAGCCCAGGGTTGGGGAAATTATGAATTCAAACAAGTAACAAACACAAATCAATTTCTTTTTTAAAAATGTGTATGATTTTTATGATCTTTTAAATGTTTTTTATGATTTGTTATGATTTTTAAAAACCTAAGAGCGGTTCTTATGATTTCTTTAAGCCTAAGAGTGATTTTATTTAACTTTTTATGATTTCTATGATTTTTGAATGATTTTTGAATGGTTTTTATGATTTGTTATGATTTTAATGATTTTTTAAAACCTAAGAGCCAATTTTATGATTTTGTTGAGCCTTGCCTTTTTCTCTACTGCCCTACTCGTAAAAGTAAAATCATGTATTATTTGATCTTATTTGCCCAAACAGAAAGTGTACTTGCCCTGTTACTTGTAGATGAGATTTAAGCATAGGAATTACAGTTTTGTACTCGTATTTGATCACTTAAAGACATGAAAGAGGTAGTTCAGTTTTGGTATAGAGGGCGCTGCACGAAATAATTTTTTTGTTAGGTAATGAAAAACTGAGTGTAAAATTTGAAAGAGCATTCAATTTTAATGGCAGAATAAACTTTATTTGATCAAAATCGGTAAAGAAATGGCTGAAATATCAGTAAATATATCCGATCGGAATAAATCTTGGGCCCAGATTTATTCGATAATTTTTAAAAAAATTTAAAAAATGCCTACACTATTTCAAACATTTTAAAAAGAGGTTTTTAAATAGTTGTTGATGATATCTCTATTTAATCATTATTTCAACAAAACATCACATGCATGATCATGACTGTGAGCCCCATGCGACAACCATCTGCTTTTGTTCTGCATGAGCAAGATAGCTAGTGGGCTCCATATTTGTCTTCACATGTGACAAGAGTCGTTTCAGTGGGACGTTTGCTATTTGTGTAGCATTTGTTATGTGGTAGGCGATGACTGGTTGAACACCCTGCCTTCTGTCACGTGTGGCACCATTTAGAGAGATAGGAAGATCATAGCGATAGGTGGACTTCATCACTATCTCTCCAGGTTACATGGTAACGGGTCGTGAACTGATCAGCCAGCTGGTTACAGCTGACGAATTCAGCGCACAGATCACTCTTGACCCTCTCAGGCTGCCATAAAATCAGTCAATAATATTTAACGAGAAACAAACCATTAGGTAACATTATACAAATCCACATAGATTTTTGTGAACATTGAACATTGTTTAAAGTGACGCTATAATTGTTTACTTTCCAATCATTTATGAGTATTTCTTGCAATTTACTACATATATAAATACATATACGTATTTCGGCATAATTGTCGGGTATAAAAACAAAATATATATATTTTTTTTGTATGGGTTTCCCAAAGTTGTTATTTAAATCTAACAATGACAAAACTATGTTCGTGACCCATTTACAATCTGATTTCACAATTATAGACACAGGAAAGTGAGGAAGTGATAAGAAAGTGTAAACCCGGGATTCTTCCCTTCGCAGGCCCAGAACACGAAACATAAGAAAACAAAGACAAATATAGAGCCTTATGATCTGGGTATACATTTATCAATGGCGGATCGATAGGACCTTATAAAAGAGGGGGCAGCACTTTGAGTTGACAACTAAAGAAAATGAAGATCCCCAAATTATGAACACAATAGAAAATCATGCTTCAACGTATAAATCAACGTAAAAAGGTAAAAGGGTAGGGGTGGGGCACGTGGCCCCTGCACCCCCTCTCCCTGAATTGTGTTATTGTATGATTATGTTATTTTATAAAAATGTATCCATGTTATTTAAACTCAACCGGATCTTTCCAGAAACGAAACCTGACCACCTTCCTGTTATGTGTAATATTTTCTCGGATGTTCCTGGTATATAGCGCTAGTGCTCGAAAAACAACCTAACGTAATCAACACGATTATACCATAATATCAAAATATTAATATAAGGCACTAAATGCAGGACATCTGATCGACTGATCTTCGCAAACCTATGTTTTTTTGGGGGAACTTAGAGCGATAATGTAAACTATTTGACATGCAATCGATTTCTCACTAAATATTACTAAATATAAATAAAATAATCATGAAGGTTTGTCTCTGCTATTTTCACAATTACACTAAAGAGCATTATGATATCATCACATTGCTTCAGATTTGATACCAAATTTGACTGCACAATATCTTCGGTTAATCTGTCACGTGTCATTTTATGTCACGTGTTATACAAAGGACTTGCAATTGTACGTTCAGTTATATACAAAAACGCATTGAAATGTTTAAGATATTTAAAACGTTACATAATTTGTATTTGAAGTTCTTCGAATGGCATTCAATGTTATTTTTGAAAGTTTTAAAAGTGATATAAACGAGAAAAAAAAAATAAAACAATAAAACACATAACAAATAAAAAAAAATAAAGGCATAAGAATATGAGTTCTTAATAATAATAATAATAATAATAATAATAATAATAATAATAATAATAATAATAATAATAATAATAATAATAATAATAATAATAATAATAATAATAATAATGGTGGCTACCTATATAGCGCACGTTCCGTCTTTCGACGCTCGCGGCGCATCACTATTATTACCCCGGTCATCGGATACATACTACACTCAATCCAGCACACAAAGTGCACATTGTCCACTCCCTGGGGAGCATTCCAGCTAGGCAACCTCGTATATGCACACAGTGCTAAGTAACTCGTAATAGTGTATTGTTGGTATCTGATTTTACTCAATCATTATATAGAGGTAAAACATGTTTGATAATGAAATGTACATAATGTATAATAGGGAAAATAGATATAGATTATAGAGTTCAAATACATAATAGGCCTTAATATAGATTATAATACAATATAAACAATTGAATAAAGTGATTTGCTTACTAATAACAATTTAATGATATATCTGACAAAAAAGCACTTACACTTTTTTTCTGTGTGTTTTGCCAATATTAACACTGAACTAATACTGTAATACAGAAGTCAGCAATGAGTGTAAATATTATGTAGGTGTAGGGAAAGATAAGGGAAAATAAATGAAGCGGCAAAGGCAGTAGTGCTTACCTCAACTCTCAGTCAAATTATTGTTTATTTGTTAAGTAGGAAGATTCTTTTTATTCATGTACATGATAATACAATCAAACAAAGTAATGGGCATGGAAATAAACAATCATGATAAAAAAAAATGATAATCCTACAAAAGAAAAACAAAGTGACCTACTCTACATCTTTAAACAATGTTACAATTGTTTTTAGCTCATCCGGGCCGAAGGGCCCGATGAGCTTATGCCATGGTGTGGCGTCCGTCGTCCGTCCTTCCGTCCTTCCGTCTGTCCGTCCACAGTTTTCAAAATGCTTCTTCTTCGTTATTTTTCAACCGATTTTGATTCTGATTGTTTCATAAGATAGGGCTAGGAGGGGGATTTAAAACTTCTACACAGAATCGTGAAATTCATTATCTATGGTAATTTATGCAAATTTATTCGAAATCACAAAAAATGCTTCTTCTCCTTCATTTCTCGACCGATTTTGATTTGGTTTGCTTTATCTGGTAGAGCTAACTTTGGTACAATAAACTTCTACACAGAATTTATAATTTTTTCTCCATTAATTAATTATGGTAATTTTTTTTTTTTTTTTTTTTTCCCCATGTCCCTTCTGGGGCGTCAAATTTATATTTTGTTCACTCTAATTTTTAATTTTTTTTTAAAATTTTTATGTCCCTTCATTAACCATTAAATTGTTCACTCAAACACTGTTCTCACTGAGGAAGCTCAGGGCAGTTCCTGTGTTAGCTGTCGACTACACAACATCTATGGTTCAATAACTATATGACTGTATACATGTACTGCCATTTGTGATCTTAGACTTATACCATTTTATCGAGCACATCATTGATACTCCTTAAGTAGCGGATGATGTACTTTACAGAAATGTATATGATCTTACATGACGTCTAGTGTTAGAGAGATATCATTCATGAAAATGCTTAAAATTTACATCAGCATATCCACAATAGTATAGAGTATTTCACATTTGTGAAAATACCAATATAATTATAATATTTTATAGTGGCATCTGACGATAACTGGTTTCTTTATGTGATAATGTAGCCTGATGATTGTGGTTTGATTGGTCACTTTGTAGTTTTTCCCCTCTTTTAGGATCTTCATCATGCTAGCCTTGATAACGATTCTACCCCCTTCCTTTAGTACAATGTGGGAATATAAATGGACTTATACTTGCACTAGTAAGCTGTCATTTCTTTCCTGCTAGTGGTACTGTCAGTGTCATTTGTAAAAAGTTGTTTTATTTTGTATTTAGAAAAGTAGTTAAATTCAAACATAGAGGAAACTGACTAGAAATATTTAAATGATTGAAAATGAGCAAAGAAAAATAGGCTTCGCCGGGAATCGAACCCGAGACCTCCGGATTGCTAGACCGGTGCTCAAACGTTCAAAGGTCTTCGTGGCTTGATGGTTTGAGCACCGGTCTAGCAATCCGGAGGTCTCGGGTTCGATTCCCGGCGAAGCCTATTTTTCTTTGCTCATTTTCAATCATAGAAAAGTAGTTGTTAACATAACAGGGCGCCCTCCATACACCTCAAGTATCAACCATATTTTGATCAAAAATAGAATCATAGTAAATGTGATGCTTGGTAAATATAATTATACCAATAGAGATCCCATCAAAAACAAATGTTTAGTGCATTTTCAAAAATGTGTAATGATTTAATCATAATTTCTTGAATTATCGAATAAAAGTTGGTTCCTCACATATATCATGAACGATATATTGATGGATATTTCAGCCGTTTCTGAACCGATTTCGACCAAATAAAGTTTGTTCTATAATTATCATTACATGCTTATTCTTAGATCTACACTTAGTTTTTCATCACCTCGCAAAAATTTAATATTTTGAAGCGCCCTCAATACCAACATTGTCCTACCCCTAAAAATAAAAAAGGTCTACCAAGTAAAATTGTGTTGTTTTCCCCTTTTCCCTCACAATTTTCATCTGCCAGGGATTTCAGACTGCCAACATGTTTTGTATTGTTCTTCGGGGTGCCCTTGAGACATTTGGATGGGTGGCTTGCTTTCATACAAAAAATCCCACGGGACTTTATTTACGTGGACATGCTCCCGGACTATATGGAAGCGATTTGAATGAGTGATTTCTTTTTTAAATCGAGGCGATTACAACCTCATCGTAACATTGAGTTGTACCCTATCAGCATTTTGTGTATTGCATATATGCAGCATTATCATAACGAAATGTCAATATCTTCAATCCATAAGTCCTAATTGCACTGCTTTATGTATCCTATTAGAATGATAAGTAATTGTTTTGTTTTGTTGTTCATTCAAGTTTAATTATATAAAATGGTGTCCTTCTTTTATAACAAAGTAACTGTTTTTTTTTAAATCGCTTTGATTTAAATCGCGATTTAAATCCCGTCAACCCTGGTGTATAGCCTACATGTCGATACATTAGTTGATGTATTTATGAACACTTGCTTTATGAAATAGATATTACCTAGGTGAACACAAATAATATTTCGATTTAACTTTCGATTCAACGTTTGTTGCATGCTTTTCGCAAGAGGGAACACATTAAACAAACCCGCTTTGTATGATAAACGTAGCAAAACGACGCTTACATATATTATCAAGTTCGTAGAATATTATACTTGCACATAATAAATGTTCTTTATCATGCTGTTATTTTCTATACATTTTGATAATGGCGTATTGCAAATATGTAAGTTGATGATCGTATGAGTATTTGCTTCGTTTGTAAAAAGGGATATTGCATCGGTGTTTAAATACATAACATCCAATCGTTTTGAGTAAGTTTGCTATTTATAATTTTAATTGGATATTCATATTTCACATTTTTATCTTATCCAGCTTAAACAATGTTCATGTATGATGTATAGAGTTACGAACAAAATATATTTGCACATTATCATATTTGTATACATTTGTACATCTTGATAAGATTACAATCATATATATGTATTTGTTTATGACTTATGAATATTGTTTGTACAATGATTATCATGATACAAGTAGCGAAACAACGAAGACAAATCCTTACATAATGTACTTGCACGTAGTCACTTTTCTTTATCATGTTATTGTTCACTATAAATGTTGATATGGACGTATTGTTGATGAGCGTATATTATGTGCTTCAATGGTAAATAGGATAGTGCATATGTGTACAAAAATAAAGATAAATTAAAATGATTTCGAGCAATCTATTTTGTCATTGGATATGCATTTCAACATTTTATTGTATGCTGTATAAATCGCAAAAATATGTTGATAAATATATAAAAAGTGAATGTTCATTCGTTTTACAACATTGTGATATTTCAAAGAATTATTATTATTTTCGAGATGAGCTGTAATGCATTTATATTATCTCGAACGTTAGATAAATCTCAAAGTATCACGAAGGTCATGGTAATAATTGAACCATATAGTTGGATATAGTTGGACGGTGAACTGTGGCGTACCAGTGCGGGGGAGGGGGTTCTACTTTGGAGAAAATCATGTTTATAGTTTTAGAGCACTATACAATTTAGCTCTCTTTAAAACAATTAAACTTCGAATTAATTATCGAATTTCGGCAAAATATGTACACACGAGTAGGGTCCGACCTACAAGATGGTGTGCATGAACTAAATTTTGCGATAATTTTACCTAACGCCCTTATCGCTTTGAGTGTTATAGTATATACATAACCAATGTAATTATTAATTTGTGTAATGTTCTAGTTTAGTCTCTAGCTGTTATATGAATAAAACTTGATGCCTTTTGTTTACCTGTTCCGCTAAATGCTTTAAGAACTAACGAGAATAAAGAATTGATTAATATATTGTATTGAACACTTGTTATTTTCAAAACTAAATTCACAGAAGTAACCTTGGTCTAGTTTCACTGGATATTATGTAACATGAAGATATTAAAAAAATTGCAAATGCGCATCAATTAAAGGGACTTAGTAACATTGTCCAAATCCTCAAAATAAAATTCTAATTCTAGCGGTTCCCTTATACCTTGTTGTATTCGTATTAGCAATAAAATCACGGGACAGGTTTCGGTTTTTCAAATTTCCCTTTCGTTACAAAGATATGTATGATTGAAGTATTCAGATAAGAAAAACTCCGGGCGAGTTTTTCTTCTGTGTACAAAGTGAGTGCAGTGATTTACTGAATATCACTTTGCATTTTCGCTCATTACTTGGCCATACAATGTCCATTTGACTTGAAATTTTCACACAATACCCTGTGGACATATGAGATAACAACAATATACATTGCATCAACCATTCATCACTTTTTGGACATGTCAACAAAGTTACTAGATCCCTTTAACGACCGACCAATCTAGACTATGTCAATACTTTTGTCTTGACGAGGATATTATGCTACATGAGATATGAAAATAATACATAAGTGCAGTAATGCATGACTGGCCAATCGGGAAGTATAAGGTTTGCCTTGCAGAGGACATTATAGTATCACTTGAACTTCCCGTTCAGGGATAGTTTCGGTTGAGATGCCACTTTAAAAAATAGTTTGTGATGTAAACAAAACGAGGTGTATTTTAAAAGACGCATTCATTCAAACACAGATTACATTTTTGGATCAAAATAGGTTCAGAAGCGGCTTAAACATCCGTTAATATATGAAACATTGAATACAATTAATGTGGATCCAGCATTTGAAAATTTGTTGTACTAAAGCCTACATAATTGTTTTCGAAAAAAGAAAAACTGGCTTTACATTATTTCTGATTATATGGAATCATTACTGTAACAAATAGTCCTTTTCACAAGTATTGATTTAAGAATGGTTGAATGTACTGTATGTTAATGGCTGTATTTGAATGCAAATGTCCAGGTTTATACCCGGTTTATATTTACCATTCTAGTATGGCTAAATATTGTTACATGTACGTATTATGTTGCAATGATAAAGCAAAAGTTTGAGTTACTAAAATTAAGTTTGGCAATAACTGTACTATCCCTTTAAGATTTTAATAGTCAATTAAAACACAAATTAACAAGATATTGGCTTTTTGGCAAATTTCCACAATCCTGATTCAAACTAAACCACGATAACAGGTGTGTCAGAAAATCTGAAATAAACAAGAGTACATGCCTTGCAACATAATATCTATATGGGTTAGTGAGTGTGTACGTGTGTGTTTGTTTGTTTGTGTGTGTGAGTGTGTGTATGTGTGCGTGTATGGGTGTATGTGTGTGTGTATGCGTGTGCGTGTGCGTGTGTGTGTGTGTGTGTGTGTGTGTGTGTGTGTGTGCGTGTGTGTGTGCGTGTGTGTGTGTGTGTGTGTGTGTGTTCGTCTGTGTGTATTCGCGCGCTTACGCTTGTGTATGTGTTGAGATGGAGAGGGGGCCACGGATGAGAGCACATACCATCAATATTTTGTACAAAATCAATAAGAAACATAAGCCATAATTACACAGTGTGACCCCCTCTCCCAATGAGCGGGGTTATTATTAGCTAGATGTGAACTAATTACCAATTTCTTTGACTGCTTTATTACCTATCTAGGCCTAGGGTGTTCATATATTTATAAATATACATCCATAGAGATGCAATAAAAAATGATTCTTACACTTATGCGTAGCTCTATAACAATAACAATAGGGCAATTCCACGGTAACGGAAGGACATTCAGACACAATTTTGGAACTTCAATCAAATAATTCCAGAATCCTGCTTTTGTTTTTTCATTCTAAATGGCATGTCTTTGATCCTTGTTGGGACACCTTTGATTTCCACTATTTCTAAAATTTTGACCGCATTATGTAAATTAGATATGGACACTAATGAGGCCGGTAACGGAAGGACGCCAAAATGGACATGGATTTTCAAGTTATTTAGTTATGACCCAATCTCCGTGAAGTTACGAGGTTTATCATGTTAAGTTGGCTACTAGTCAATTTCCTTATGTTCACAGAGTATAACACCACCTTTTCAGAAAAATATCTACATTGGTATATTAATTATGAGAAATTAATTACTCCAGTGTTCGGTAACGGAAGGACGGTAACGGAAGGACCTCTGAAAAGTCTATTGGAATTGTACAGTAAAATTAATTTTGAAATTTAAAGACCATTTATGAGAAGGAAACATCTCTTTTGTGGTCTAAAATGAGTTTGTATCATAGATAGCATATGGACATCACAAGCATTTACATTTCTATTTTTTTCTTACGATATTTCATGCTCCAATGGCTCTTATTCATGGTCAATCCATGGTAACGGAAGGACACTCGGACACAAATTGTCAACTTTAAAAAGACATTTTTAAATACTTGTGTTGTTAGAACAGTCTATTTTGATAACAATACTTCAAAAACATACAGTTTTAAGGTCCCATAATTTTTTTTTTTTTTTTTTATCTCCGCACAATATTGAATTTGCATACAAATGAGGTCGGTAACGGAAGGACACTAAAATGGACAAGGTTTTGTTATCAAATCAGTTTTAACTAAAACTCTGGGATATTAAATAATACAAAATATTTTAAGGGTACACATTTCATTCTCTGAAGGGTTAAGAAGAATTTACTTGTTCTTTGATTAAAATTTGTCCGCAGATATTTGAGTTATTTCACACAAAGCGGACCAATGTTTGGTAACGGAAGGCCATAATGGACTATAATGTATGATATGACACAGTAGGGTCATTCCATGTCAAATCACCTTAAAAAAAATTGAAAATTTTCATCGCAGCCCCCTTCAAATTTGCTAATATTTGGTATGTATGATATTTCAACCTTTAAAAGCGCAAATATTTAAGTTTTAGCCCAATCCGCCCAATGGTTTTGGCGCTATGGTCGATTCTTATGGGGGAGTTTTGTAAGAAATGGGCGTGGGCACCATTTTTCAAATGGCCATTGTCCATTAACCGTTGGGTCAAATTATTTTGTAAAGGTGTCATTGGACTGGGGATGTTATGTGCAATCCATTTATGCCATTTGTGTTCATGCATGAGCGAGTTTGGATACGATAACCTTTGACCTTAGATTTTAACCTTCCGTTTTACCTCGTGGATCAAATAATTTTGAGAATTTTGTTTGCTTAAATCTTGGCTTGATATAATTTCTACAACATATGAAAGAATTGGAGATATGTTATTTCTTGCTTTTTCTACAGCCTTGTTTTTAGTTTGCAAATTTCATGTAAAATTTAATTATTTTAGACCTACACCCATGTCCAAGAATTATATAGGGGTGTATTGTATTAAAAAAAAGACCTATTCAAAGTCATGATCAGAGCCTATTCACACCCTGGCTCACCACAGTTAAATAGACCTACTAATTCCCATACAATAGAAATCCAGACAAATGGCATCATGGTACAAGGGCCCTGTTGCAGAAAGAGATAAAATCAATTGTGAGCCAGATCAAATGTTCTAAATGCACAAATCTGATTGGTTGAAACACAGAAAATTACTAGTCTGACCACGCTACGCCACTGATAGCTGGCCATTGCAGGTATTGTCTCATTATTTTGGGTTTTCATATATGAGAGACAAATTTTTGAACATAAATTTTGTCATAATATGTAATATGAGGTACCTTGTCCATCTGTTACCATGTGTATGGTAACGGAAGGACATTTTCTTTTGTTATTTATTAATTAACGAAGAAACAATGAGTAATACAATTGTTAGCAATGGGAAGGCCTACTTGAACTTGCTTTGCACTGAAGATTGGTCTGCTCTCTAACAATTATGTGAGCCACAAAATTAAAAATATTGATTTTTCGGTAACGGAAGGACATTTTCATAGGCTGAAAATAAGAAGTCATTGAAGCATAACAAATCAAATAAATCATACAAATTTACTATTTTACAAAATGGTCATATCTCAGGAGTCAGAATAATGGTTTTTAGGCTTAACTGGGGAAATATAAAACAAACACAGGATCAAAACACTTTTTCACAAAAATTTCAAATTTGTGGGGTTCAATTATGGTTATAAAGTTATTATAAAAAAACAACTAAAATTATGTAAAACTAAAATTTTCTCATTGAATTCCAAAAATATAGAATTTAAGCTTTGATTTGATACCAAATTTGTATCATAAAAATGCTTGTAAATTTTTTGGTCAAATGTCCACTTTGGCGTGGAATTGCCCAATAACAATAATATATTATTTTAATCAGGCCTTATAATGTAGCAATTCGTGCACCCTCTCCAGCACGGACATTAATCAGATTAGGGGACAAAATATGACATAATACTAAACAACATACTTAATTAACAGAAATAATATATGCCAACCCCACCTCTATTTTTTTTTGTAGGGGGTGGGATATAAGACAACAAAATAAAACAAACAAATTATAGTTTGTTTATAATATACAACACTTACCGTTACCATCCGGTAGATGGCGCTTTAACACTTTCAATTTAATTCTCAGCGTGAGCTGCAGCTGCAAGATACCAGCTCGCGATTGTTTTCTACTAGATGTGTATATTTTGTGTTCGCGGATTATACTAGATTTAGACATCGATACGGATGAATTGAGAAATAAGTTCTGCAACTCTGTCAATTATCTAACTACCGTGCGGCAGATTTAAACAAAACCAACATGTTCCAGACTCAAGGTAAAGCATTAATTTTCTAATATTTTTGAGCTAAATTATGATCGAGTGTTATTAGGATTTGTGTAGCCACAGCTTTGCGCTGATGTAAGGAGGGGAGTGAAATATCATACATTCTGATTGCCGTTAGAGAGCTCAGCGAAAAAATGATTCGACCCTTTCGCGGAATATCTGGGAATGACGGCGGCGTTTCTCTTTGGATAACACAGTTGTGCATAATAATCATTGCTACGTCGCTACGTGGGTAAGCCAAAAATAGTAATTTTCGCGCCTCTTGACATGTTCGTTTGTAGTTTCAGCAGCTATTTTGACTGTGGTCCTGAACACGTACATTGACAATCAATGATTAAATTAAAATAAAAGTCATGAAAGTCACACTTCATACCGTCTCTTATTCTGCATACTGCAAACAAACTCCACAAGTTCACAGCTGTGATTGTGAACTGGAGTGGGGGCGCTAAAGTAAATGCACATCTACTATTAAACTTCTTCTACTTTAGTCTCGACAAATCTATCGCTTTCAAGGGGGAGGCGAGTTAGCTCAGTCGGGAGAGCGTGCGGCTCCGACGCGAGAGGTACCCGGTTCGATCCCTACCATCGGATATCGGACAATGCGTTTTTCCATCACGCATAAAAATACGAGCTAACTCCCGTTGTGTGTTATCGCCCTCCCCGGCCGTGCTTCCTACGCAGGAAGAGGATTCGCGGAAAAAACACTCCGTCCCTCGGATAGGACGATAAATGGAGGTCCCGTGTATGAGACAGTCACACCTCATGTACGCTAAGAACCTAGTCAACTTCTCGAAAAGAGTAGGGTGTTAACCCGGTTGACTAGTACCCTGCA
This sequence comes from Echinarachnius parma, assembly GCA_037951105.1. Classification (NCBI taxonomy): domain Eukaryota; kingdom Metazoa; phylum Echinodermata; class Echinoidea; order Clypeasteroida; family Echinarachniidae; genus Echinarachnius; species Echinarachnius parma. The sequence continues at coordinate 8,554 of JBAMJV010001061.1, read as the reverse complement.
AATCACAACTAAAAAGAGTTGAAGTTTATAATAGATTAATGAAGAGAAGACCGGAAAGTTTACAGGAGAAATCCTTCTATTTCCGTATATTGATGATGATGATGATGATGATGATGGCCTCTCTTTGTCTAGATCGACAAATCTATCGCTTTCATGGCCTTTTTGACATTATTATTGTTATTTTCACTGTCGGCATTCTAGCGATAGACGCGACCGATACGCGGTGCCTTAAGAGGCAAGAACACCGTAGCTCTACAGTAAAAGTTACTTACGGAAAATCATTTTTTTTTGCACATAAAACACAACATATTTAGTATTTTGAGCGACATTTGTAGCCCTATCAATACATTTAGGGCTGTTATAATACTTTAACTCACCGATCTCGTGTGTCACTATACATGTCATTCTATAATTACGGCGAATTGTGAGATTTTCCACAATTTTCCATCACTCTTCGCCCGGGGGGGGTACTCAGATTATAGTAGGACGGGGGTGTGCGGCTGAGACCTCCAAACCCATACCCACATCTAAGGGTCCTTTTGCGAAAAGGGGACCCATGTCTAAGGATTTTTTTTCGCCTGCGGCGCATGTTTTGGGCGTATTTCCCGCTGCGGGGCATGTGTTTTGGCGTATTTCCCGCAAATTTTGTGGTTTTAAGTTAGCGAGCGTAGCGAGCTTGAACATTTTTGCTATTTCACATCGGCAAACCCAAAAATCCCGTATAAAAAAGGGGAAATTTGAAAAAGGGGACCCATGTCTAAGGATTTTTTTGATGAAAAGGGGACCCATGTCTAAGGACCTTTCTTGAAAAAGTCACCCTTCCGAGCGGCACATCCCCGTATACCCAATATACGTGAGTACCCCCCCCGGGACTCTTCGTCGGTCTTTCGCCGTTCAAACTGCCGTTATCGTACACAGATGCAATAATTACGGTATCGCTAGCGTGCACACAAAAAAAAAAAAAAAAAAAACGACGCAAAATTAAAATGAGTTATTTGACTTGACAAACTGTTACCGCTACATTTTTAGCAAATAATTGTGGGCCAGTGATTCCAATAATTATTCGGTAGCGGTAACAGTTTGTCAAGTCAAATAACTCATTTAAATTTTGCGTCGTTTTTTTTTTTTTTTTTTTTTGTGTGCACGCTAGCGATACCGTAATTATTGCATCTGTGTACGATAACGGCAGTTTGAACGGCGAAAGACCGACGAAGAGTGATGGAAAATTGTGGAAAATCTCACAATTCGCCGTAATTATAGAATGACATGTATAGTGACACACGAGATCGGTGAGTTAAAGTATTATAACAGCCCTAAATGTATTGATAGGGCTACAAATGTCGCTCAAAATACTAAATATGTTGTGTTTTATGTGCAAAAAAAAAAGATTTTCCGTAAGTAACTTTTACTGTAGAGCTACGGTGTTCTTGCCTCTTAAGGCACCGCGTATCGGTCGCGTCTATCGCTAGAATGCCGACAGTGAAAATAACAATAATAATGTCAAAAAGGCCATGAAAGCGATAGATTTGTCGATCTACTCTTTGTCTTGACTTTGACATTATTATTGTCATTTTCACTGTCGGCATTCTAGCGATAGACGCTACCCATTCACTCTGCCTTGCGAGCCAAGAACACCGTAAGTCCCCAGTTAAAGTGACTTACGGAAAATCAGTTGACTTTGACTAAAAAAACAACATATTTTCGTACGCGACATTTGTAGCCCTATCAATACATTTAGGGCTACTCACCGATCTTGTGTGTCGCTATACATGTCATTCTATAATTACGGCGATTTGGGAGATTTTACAACGATTTTCCATCACTCTTCATCGGTCTTTCGCTGTTCAAACTGCCGTTAACGTACACAGATGCAATAATTACGTCATGGCACCTGGACCGATCCATTAAGTTGACACAGGGGTGCAAGCCCCGGGGGGGCACTCAAATTATTTTTTGACGGGGGTGTGCCTCACGGAACTCTGAAATGGGGGTCTGAAGAGCTGGCTACAAGCACAAAATATAGGGTCTTTGGAGCTACAAAAACCCTGAAACGGGAGTTAAGGGGTCTAAGGAGCAGACTAAAACTACAAAATACATAGACTTGGAGAGTCTACCAAAGTCCTACGGAAACCCTCAAAAATGCTCAAATGGTGGTCCAAGGAGCCGAACTAGAAGAAGAATAATGGACTTGGCGCTACTCAAATACATAGCCAAGTCATTCCTGGGGTCTATGGAGCCGAACTAAAAGAAGAATAATGGACTTGGCGCTACTCAACTACCTAGCCAAGTCATTCCGGGGGTCTATGGAGCGGCAATTTTTGAAAATCGGGTATCTTTAGAGCTGCGATCGGGTGTGAAAAAGGGGTTCTTTTAAGCGGCACATACCCGTCTTACATTATACATGAGTGCCCCCCCCCCCCCCCCCCCCCCGAGGTGCAAGCGCGCAGTGCACAAGCGAGTTGCAAAGAGGTAATAATTATCCGTTCAGTACGGCAGGGTAGGAAATATACGGGGGCTGAGGGCGATTTTGCCCCCTAAATTCAGTAGGTAGCCCCTAAAATTAATATTTGTATTATGTTAAACATTTTGTGATATCCATCAGATTGAAAAAGTAGCCCCCTAAAATAACAAATTAATTCCTGCATTGCAGTACGGTATCGCTAGCGTACTGAACGGATAATTATAACCTCTTTGACTTTGCAACTCGCTTGTGCACTGCGCGCTTGCACCCCTGTGTCATCTTAATGGATCGGTCCAGGTGCGATGACGTAATTATTGCATCTGTGTACGTTAACGGCAGTTTGAACGGCGAGAGAGTGATGGAAAATCGTTGTAAAATCTCCCAAATCACCGTTTAGAATGACATGTATAGCGACACACAAGATCGGTGAGTTAAAGTATTATAGTAGCCCTAAATGTATTGATAGGGCTACAAATGTCGCGCAAAGTACGAAAATAAATATGTTGTTTTTTTAGTCGGAAGTCAACTGATTTTCCGTAAGTCACTTTTAATGGGGACTTACATGTACGGTGTTCTTGGCTCGCAAGTAGCCAAAGAAAGCATTAGGAAGACGCATTTTCATTCATTTTTGGACATTATCATTGAACATGTCATACCTAACGCCATAGTGCAGAGCTATACATTTGGTGGGGGTTTATTTTTTTCGGACAGAAAACATGACAAAAATCGTACCAGAATTGATTTTTTCACTTTAAATTTTACACGACCTGGAAGAATAGATCATTACCTTCATAATTCAGGGTGGATTTTAATTTGATGGACAAAAACTTTGGAAATATCGGCACTTTTTTAGCCAAATTTGTGCGATAATCAGAGTCCAAAACTGCCGATATACATTGCATGTATTAACAGTGCAGGTGCGCTTGTGCGGTGTATGATTATCAAATGATGAATAAATTCATTTTTCTCCACATAGGTCTGCTTAACCCGAGCAAGGCCAAGGAGAACTCGAGAATCTCTGGCCGGAAATGCGGCTACACGGGACACCTAACGTTCCAGGCAGTAACTTTGTACTAGTTGAACAAAATGCAATCTATCATTATGAATATTTCATTTTTTGCCTAATTAAACATTATTATTTAATTTGTTTCCACATAGGTCTACTTAACCCAAGCAAGGAGAACTCGCGCATCTCCTGCCGAAAATGCGGCTACACGGGACACCTGACGTTCCAGTGCCGCAACTTTGTGCGAGTGGACCCCGGGCGAGACGTGATGCTGGACATCAGTAGTACAAGCAGCGAGGAGGAGAGCGATACGACCATGATGCCTGCCCTCCCACCAAAACCAAAAGGTAACCAGGTTTTATTGTACTCGAAAGCTTCTGATGGAATCTGTTGCTATGTCGAGGCTGGACTAGTGGTGACCCTGGTGCCAATGGCACTAAAGATACTGGTGGGCTACCGGAAATCATCAAAAAGGTGGATCGACTGGTTACTAGAACAAGATTATGATGTTGATATTACATTAATGTAACATAACATTGTAAGCCACTAGAAGATCCTTTAGACCACCTGAACTCATAGCGCAAAAGAATTTTGTTCAAGGACAAGCCGCAAGGTCTAATTGTTTTATAATTCATTCAGTCATTCCTTATTTTTAGACAAATGTGATCAGTTACGAGTATTGTTTTATGAATCTCTTTGTGAATTGAATTTCAAATTTGTAAAATATCTATTCTGCATTTTGCATATATTCTGTAGTCAGTGTATTAATTAACTTTGATTTTATTGCTCGCTTTCACAGAAAAGGGGCAGTCTGATGGCACGAAAGAGCGCAAGAAAGACAAGGAGGAGAGAAAGAAACATCGCAAAAAGAGGAAAGAAAGGAAGAGGTTGGTATTGGTATAGCACAATTATTAACATTTTGAAAACCAGAATTTATTGAGCATTGAAGCTACCTGGATGGGACATAATGTTGATAATATTTTCAGGGTAAAATGATGGACACAATGATACATATTTCAGGGCTCCACACTTACCATTTTTGTCAGTGGCCCTGTTGGGCCAGTGAAATAATTTCTCCCCCAATTCTGGTGGCCTGAAAGAAACACTTACTGGCCAAAAAAATTTATTTCAAGAGTAAACTTGTTACTATTCAAAACATCACTCTTTCAAGATCAAACCTTTGATTATAGATGAAGCATGACGTGGACGAAAACAAGTTATTTCTAATTTCATCAATGGTGGATTGAAAAACCTGCTTGCCCAATCGGGCCACCAAAAAATGACTTTTGTACATTTTTGCTGGCCTGAAGTGCAATCTCACTGGCCTGGGGCCAGTGCGAGTGCGGAGACCTGTATATTTTATGAAATGCAATAATGTAGCTAATGAAAAGAATAAAGAGATCTAGTTTATGTGATTTGTTTTTATTTTGTGAGTGTTATATACATGTAAAGATGAGCTTCAGAATTTGGAATCTTTGCAGCCATGTTTGTAAAAGCATTAAATAGTCATCTCAATCGTGTTCTCTTTCTCCAATGATTTGAAGAAACATGAAAATATAACTTCCCCTCTATTTTCCCTTCTTCATTCAGGAGGTCTCGTTCGCGATCACCCCACTCTGGCGATAACAGCGAGAATTCAAGCGATGAAGAGTCAAATTCAGAAGAGCGGCGCAGACGAAAGAAGAAGAAAGGGAAGCACAAGAAGCGGTCCCGGAGAGAAGAATCGTCCGATGGGGAATCGGTCGAGTCGTCGGATGAGGAGCGCCGCCGGAAAAGTCGCAAGCACAAGCGGAGAGCGGAACGGGATGACACTTCGGAAGAGGAAGACGGTTCAGACGATGATGAAGATGCGCGGCGGCGACATAAGCACAGGAAGGAATCGCGGCATCACAAAAAGCACAAAAAGGACAAGAAGAGGCACAAGGATGAAAAGAGAAAGTCAAAGAAGAAGAAGAAGAGCAGGGAGAGAAGTGAGAGTGACGATAGCACAGACTCGTCTAGTTGATACAAGTGCCTTCCACGATTTTGTAATTTTTAAATATTTTTTGAGAGCAATGGAAGGCCGGAGTCAGCCTGCTGCAAGGACATTCTGTGATTTCGTAATTCTCTTTTACCATTCTTGAGAGAAATGGAGGAGCTGAGCTAGGGCTAGCTCAGCTAGGTATCTTTATAGCAGAACCATCACATGGGAAAGGAAGGGTGTGATGTTTGGATCTTGGCAGAATTTTAATCAGAGGCAAAGAAGGGACAAAGAAACAAACATATTTGTTTGTGGTCGTGGATACAGAACATGCAAAGTTCTGGTAGCAATTGTATCCGGAATTTAAAATCCCTGTCAATCTGCTCAACTCTGCTTGCCAGTTATGGAATTTATGTATGAAATTTAAAGACAGCCTTAAAGAAGAGTCAAAAGTAACTAAAGCGTTATCTTCCTATTCATGAATATTGAAGTGGCAGGAAATTCTTATTTCATAAGTTGTGACTTTTTATAATTAATATGTACTATGCTTACCACACATTCCTACAGTGTATTGTGAGCATTTGAATAATATTACAGTGGACCTGCAGTCTCAAGTGAATTGTGAGTATACAGGCAGTCGACATGAGCAGTACATGTTATAAATACCAGAAATCCAGTAGATCTCCAGAAAAAGCTTTGATTCTGGCAAATTTTGCTTTGAAATGTGGGTAAATAAATTGAAAAATTAGAAAGGAGAACCAAATGAGACTTTTTAAAATTTTTGTATTGAACTTATATAAATGTGATCTCGACTTGGGCAATGTAGACTTCAATAATAATAATAATAATATACTTGATTTATATAGCACCTAATATGATTGCTAATCATCTCTCAGCGCTTTACAATGATATTATTACCCCGGTCATAGGATGCAATGCAAACCAGCACACATTGTGTGCACTCATCTCCACTCCCTGGGGAGCATTCCTTCCAAGCGGCTCGTGGGCATTGAGAAGATCCTTCACATAAAGGCTTTCACCTCCTACCGGGTCCCCATTTATACACCTGGTTAGAGAGCAGCAATTGTGGATAAATTGTCTTGCTGAAGGACAAACGCGGTGGGCAGGGTTCGAACTCGGGATCTCATGATCGGAAAGCGCGCACTCTACCAATCTTGCCACACCACATCCAACCATACAATCCGAAAAATTTATTTTGCAAGCAACTGCCGATAAAAAAAGTAAGTGGTGGTTTTAATAATATAGTCGAAACCTCTCCCGCTTACATGTACTTTGCCCACATTTTCCCTTCATAAGGCACTTTCCAATTCCATATATGGCACAGCTCTACAAACCCAGTCGCCCCAATTATTGTCCAGGGCAAATGAAAATCAGTGGAGGGTAAGAAGAAATTGAAGTCACTTGCTCAACTAGGGCAAGTGATAATGATCACTGGTTTCGCATTGAGTGATCTGAATGATATTGAATAATTTAATGCTCCTTTTCTAATGTTCAATATTCAGGCAATCTACTCAGGAAAGCCATTTCCTTAGAAACTTGCCTGATTTGGTAAATCTGAAGAAATTTTGTATTATTTGTTTATAGGACCATGGAAAATGGGCGTACAATATATATATTTTGTTTGAGGGCCATACACCAAGTGCAAATATTTTTTATGAATATATTTTGAATATGTTAAGGACAATAAAACCCTTGGAAAATAAAATAATTTCCAGAATAAGAGGCAGAATTGGAAGACTGATCGTTCAAATATCAGAGGGCAGAAATTTAGCCCCCAAATGCATTTCTGTCAGTCATACAGTGGTCTTCATTTAAAGGGATAGTTGAGTTTTGGTAAAGAGAGTACAGTTTTGGTCGAACTGAATTTTAGTAACCAAAACCTGCACCATTACATTACAAGCTAATAGTTATAACTCCACCATGCTGGAAAGAAATACAAAATTACAAATGACTAAGTAAAAAGCCTGTTATCATTCAAAAAGAGCCATTAAAACTCACGAGGGCATTCTCTAAACACTCATCGGTTTTGACCATTTTAACTTAAATATTGTGCATGTGATGTTTTGTTTGAAATATTGATTAGATAGAGAGATAACTGTTTAAAAACCTCTTTGTAAATTTTTGAAAAGAGGAAGCATTAAAAAAAAAATAACGGCTGGTTCAAAATTATCGAATTGTGGAGCTCCACAATTATTACAATTGGTTATTATTATGGATATTTCAGCCATTTCTAAACCGATTTTGATCAAATAAGTTTATTCTGTCATTAAAATTGTATTCTCTTTCGAATTTGACACTCAGTTTTTCATTATCTCACAAAAAATTATTTTGTGTAGAGCCCTCTATACCAAAACTCAACTATCCCTTTAATGAAGGTGTACTTCTGTTCAATGGGGTAGGATATAAGATATGACCAAGCATTTCTTGTGTTTCTTTAGGAAATTCTCCAATTAATCAAGTACACTTTTTAAAGGGGTAACATTTACCTTGCAAAAATAGCCTACCCAATTAAGTGGAGTCAGTATTGGTTAATTTGGACACAAAGTCGTAACTTTTATATTTCTTGACCTATCTTACTCAAACGGTAGTGAAGAAAAAGCGTTTGCCAGGCTTTTATTAATTCATTATTTTAATAATTCATACCATAATTTAATTGTACCCAAATGTTAGAGCCAGCCTCTTTTTGTTCAATTCAAACACTGTAAATTACAATTTACAGTTTTTACTCTATTTTTTATATAAAATGACAGTTATACAATAAAACTACTGTTTCAGAACAAAAATATATTTATTCAGCCTAATGTGTTTATTTTATTATGCTCTTTTGTTTTATTGTAACAATAATTCAAAAAATCTGAAGGAAATTTGTGATACACCATTTCAAATATTTCAACAACCCAATCCCTGACCAAATATTTCATGGTTTCAGTTATTAAGCATTCTTTCATCAGAACGTCTTTTTACATTGCATTTGCTCTCTGTACATACATGTACAGTCCTTTCCGAAACTATGTGCAATTGGTGGGGTCGGTCTTCAAAGAATTAGTATTTGACATGGTGTGTCATCAAATTTATTCTACAATTATCAAATCACATACAGTGAATT
>JBAMJV010001060.1:0-46447 GCA_037951105.1 Echinarachnius parma | reverse complement strand
CAGTATACCAGGAGCATGACGTTATAACCTTTGAAATTTGTTTAGCTGCTAATAATGTGGTAAAGACATTTTGTTTTGATTTCAAATACAAAGTTCAATACCAGCCTCGTGGGTATTTACCAAGCTTTGTTGAACCAGGACTCTGAGGTTATTGTTGACATGTACTGTAATATAATGATCTATATTACATTATGTACAAGTCTCTAAAGCAATGACATTTTTTTTTGTTTTTTGACTTTCTTAATTTGCTTGCCTTCCTAATGTACCTTTTATTCTTGTCTTATTTCACTTTATCATCCCATTTTGTCATGAATCTCGAGTTTGAAAGAAATGTTCAAAGGAAAAAGGATCAAATGCAAGCTGGACATCTTCATTTCTATTTGTTCTGTCCTCCATTGTTCTAAGTTTATTTATTTCTTACAACATTCCCCCGCCCCCCCCCCCCCCCCCCCCCCCCTGTTCAGGTAGGGCTTGATATTGAGTCCCTGATTGTGACAAAAGCTGAGGTCGACAGAGCTGAAGGCAAAAGAGATCAGACGCAAACTTAGCATCTTATCTTTAGTTCTTTTATCATTCCTTTTCATCATTTACTTAGATATCTACATTTTATTTTTCTCCTATCTTTTATTATCTGTCCTTTGTTCAGGTTGAGCTTGATGTCGAGGCCCTGAGACAAACGCTGAGGTCGAAAGAACTGAAGGCAAAAGAGATCAGGCGCAAACTTGGCATCACACCCGTAGCAGTACTAAAGAGTGACATGACCAAGGGATGGTCAAGTTTCAAGCAGTCTACCGCGTATGTATTTTGCAAAGTCCTCACATTTTTATTATGACCCCCCCCCCTCCCCCCCCCTACACACACACACTTACACAAACCAGTGTTCAACAATAGCTCTTACAGCAATGTAAACTTTGCATCACATCCGTAACAGTACTAAAAAACGACTTGACCAAGGGATGGTCAAATTTCAAGCACTCCTTACATTTATAAGAGTACCAAGGTGTGACATCACAGCTATTCGTTGCCATGGGTAACGGTTCTAAACAATGTCGGGCAAACCCAACATTTGTGAATGAGTGGTTGCCAAGAAGGCGATCGTCCAGCTCCAACCCACTACCAAAAGCCTGAATCATAGGACAAGTTGTTTAGAACCATTACTATAATTTCATTATAATATTACATATTATGTTGTAGCAGAAGAATGTTACACCACTACTTCAGTACCCAATATGTTCTATATGACTTTGGTCTTTCTCCTCTTGCCCCCCCCCCCCCCCCCCCTCCCCACACCATTATGTACACTCTATTGCATCCAAACGCACCTTATATCCAACGTTAATTACGACTTTACATATTGTGCACTGGGCACTTAAGAATGGCATGACCTACAGTAGACACATTTCAAATAGTCTATCGCGCAAAATAAAAAAAACATCATGAACTCGTCGCCTCTCTGATTTGACCATCAAAACTGTATTGAAATTGATTCATGTATTCAGTTATGAATTTGACCAAAAAATGTGTGTGCCAAATTCCAATGGCTACATATATTATGTAGTTTCATGTTTTCTTACATTTAATTTTCCACCTTGTATTGTAACAGGCGACTGGCTGGAATACTCCATAGGAAGTAAAAAATGTGCGCTTTACGTGCAGGAATAATTGCAGTGTGTATCCGATTACCGGGGTGTAAAGCGCTACGATACTCGCGGGAATAGCGCTATATGAATAACCGTTATTATTATTATTATTATTATTATTATTATTATTGTTAAATAAAACATTGATATGATTATTAAACCATGCTAAATATACATATGAACAGTACTGTGGGATTGAGAATTTCCTTTTCCAAAGCCCAAATTTTCCTGAAATTGCAACTTATAAAGATTCAATATTTAAGCACCCAATGTGATGTATATTTCCCCTCTATGAACAGGTTTGTGAACACGAGTAGCAAGCTCTCTGAGTGGAACGAGAGCATCACGACCTCAGAATCGTATGTACACCCCTTGGGCTCTACTTCTTTCCACCTTGTCTTTTTTAATAGAGGCTTTCAAAGTTTAATTTAAAATGCCTCGGTATCCCTCGCAATAATTCTGTTGTTTCAGTTTCAGTTTCAGTTTCAGTTTTTTTATTTCTGCATTTTCCATAAACAATAACAAAAATAACAAGGAATACATTTTTAGCAATATAATGATAAGTAAATACAAGTAGTAATTCACAAATCAATAAATTATGGTAATCAAAAGAACAGTTGTCTTGACAAGCATATTTCAAATCGAATTTGAAAAAGAAAGGAAAGGGGGAGAATGCAGAAGACCGATATCGTAAGCAGAGCTTGAAGTGATACCGGAGAGGAGACAGGAAGAAAGAGAGGGTGAAGATTAGATTGTAATTAGTTTAAATATTTAAAGAGGACCACCAGGCACAGAACAACACATAGTTATATCTTTTGGTATCGTTGTGTGATATCAAATAGATGCCCAGCACTTTGCAAAGGGTTGTGTAATTCATAAACAATGCAATTAATTACCACCACTTACGGAACCATTATGGCCTCATGGTTCTGTATGCGCCAAACGTCTGGGAGTTCGCTAATTCCATTCACGTGTATGTTTGGAGGCAATAGAATCCTGGACGATGCATTTGTCTTAGACAAAGGGTAGTCCCTGACTCTCCGTATGCAGGCCCATAAACACATGTTGTAGCATGGTGATGCGTTTTCCAATTATATACATTTTTTTTCCTGGAAATATATTTGTCTATTAAACTTTTTGGTGGAATGGACTACTAAAAATGTAACCTTTTCATTTATAGGAATATTATATTTTGGGTGGTGGTATCTTTTAAGCACTCCATGTATGAAATTCCACTCAAGCAGTTATACATGCGATAATGCTTGTTTTTCTAAACAGCTCATGGAATATCAAGTCAGGATGTGTTATGTTGAAAAGTACTAATACCATCTTAAAGTTTATTTTCCAACCAACAACTCTTTAAAGGTGAAGGAAACGGTGGAATTGTTGATTGCTGTTACTGATAAGTGCAGACTTCCTGTTACTTCTAGTTGTATATATTTCCTCTTGGGTATCACTAATAATGGGAATATTCAATGTTTTTAAACTATTATCTGTTTCAACTGAGCACTGGAGGCTGCCATGTTTTCCAATGGTCTGCCTAAAACGTCATTCAATTGGCACTTAATACAAAAGTGGGTTACGTAACCGCCGAGATGCGCTCAGATGACGTTTCATATGGTACAGGTGGAAAACATGGCAGCCTCCAGTGTTCAGTCAAAACAGCTGTTAGTGGTTTCAAAAGCATTGATCATTTCCAGTATTAGTGATACCCAAGAGGAAACATACCACTAGAAGTGACAGGAATTCTGTACTTATCAGTAACTGCAAGCAAAAAAAGTTGACTGGGGTATAAACAATAGTATGAAAAGCGCTATGATACTCGCATGAATCAATAGCGCTATATCAAGTTACTGTTATTATTGATTCTCTGGCAAGCAATGAGCTAAATAATCTTTTGAAAAAATGTAAGCACCATGATGTATTTCCCTTCTATAAACAGGTTTGTGAGTTGAACAAGAGCATCACGACCTCAGAAGATATATGTACACCCATCGGCTCTCCCTGTTCTACCTTGTCTTTTAAGGCTTTCAAAGTTAAATTTCGAAAGCCTTAGTATACATCTCAATTTTTATTGTAAGTTTTAATTTTGAATTACACTATGTATATTCCCCCTCTAACAGTTGTGTGATCATGCTAAGATTGTCTTTACAGCTTTATAGCTAGCCTGCTGCAAGTTGGAAAGAACGGTCGTAAAATTGGTTTTATGACCAACTCTAAGATCCACTCAATACTTTGGCAACGATGGAATAAAATGATCTAAGTTTGAAAATGTTACAACTATAGATGTGAATTTCCCCTCTATGAACAGGTTTGTGAACACGAGTAGCAAGATCTCTGAGTGGAACGAGAGCATCACGACCTCGGAAGCGTATGTACACCCCGCTGCGCGACCCCTTTCCCTTCCACCTTGTCTTGATACCCCATTGCCTGCAGGAATCCGATAATTTATTAACCATGAATGAACTTCAATATACTTTAGGTGGGAATTTCAAAATATTGGCGAAAACGGATTTAACTTGTTAAAAACCATTTAAACATCTGATTAGTTTGGAATCAGTCCTGATTCACTTGCATAGATTAATAGAGTTGCATAACTTTCTTTTGTCTGAGGGTGGGGTGAATGAAAAGCCCCCCCCCCCCCCCCCCTCCCCCTTGAACACTGAACAAAAGAAACTGCTTAGAGATCTATGCCAGTGTCCTGAACCATGTGAAAGCACCATCAACTTTAGAACACATTTTATTTGTCTCCTTTTGTAACTCGAGGTCTTCCTTTTGATTGTTGATTATTTTATTCAAACATAGTGCCTATAGAGCTACATGTATGTGTGCTCTCTGTAAAGTGCCCTCTGAACAGTGCATTTCCCACGCGATGTTGAAATTCCCATTGAGTTCATACATGGTACACCAGAGGTATTTCACAAAGTTTAAAGTTGAACTTAACTCTTAAGTTAGACCTAGCTATTATGGAGAGCCATTTGTAGCCTTAGAATAAAACGCATTCAAAAGCAAACCAAAACAAAATCAAGTATATGAGACTTCTGGCAATAAAAATAGATCAATAATTTCAAGTCTCCTTGATAGTAACACATATGACTGATTTTATCAAACTTTATGCCATTTCAAAAGAGCTGTTTCAACAATTTCACAGAGAAATTGAAACAGCTTTCCATAAAAGTTAGGTTCAACTTAGAGTGAAGTTTAACTTTGAATCTTTGTGAAACACACACCCCCAGGTTCTTGCAGGCAATGGGTTAAAAACTTATATATATATGCAAGTTCATCACCTGCTTGACATGCACTGTATCTGGCATGTCTCTATTCATATCTTTGCAGTTCTTATCTTTGTCTCATTTCAGGCTTATAAAGGAGAGTCCAGCAAATTTCTCAGCATTTCGTTCAAAATCAATTACCACTTCCATCATGCATTTCTACTTCTCTTTACATAGAGCATTTTCCTTATCATGAAATGTAGGCATATTTAGCTACATTGTATTTAACATTGGAAGTGGTGTACACTTTCTTGAAATTATGAAATTTGTTTATATATCTAAATTGACTTTGATTTTAATATTTACAATGGTTTTGGTCTGAGAAACAAAGAATTCAGACTTGAAAAACAATTGTTAATTTGCCTGAGATGGAGATCAAAGCATTGCAAACTTTTAACATCTTACAACCATTTATCTTACAAGCAAAAAGAGCTACTTTAGCTGCACTTTAATAAATATAAATTAATCTTCTCAAAGCAGCTGTCATATTCCACAAGAAAAAAAAAATCAGCACGTAGCTTCACTAGCCTCTCTCCTGCTTGCTGGTGCATCGTGGGAAAATGGATGCATGGTTTAATATGGAATGGTGCATTGTGGGTAGTGTAAGGTCTTCAGGATAGTGCAATGATCTTCAGGTGTGGATGGAGTGTTTAAAAAAATAATCAATGATTTTTTTTTTAAATAAAGCATTTGCAAGAAGATTTAAAATAATGAATTTGAAAGGCAATTCTGGAATTATTGTTTAAATATTATGATGGTAATTCCTGTGAATTTTCTAGATATGTTTGGACAACCTCGAAAGTTAAAGAGTGGAATGTATCGCTCACTCAGTCCGAAACGTAAGTTGGTTACCATTGCATTCTAAACGTTAAAGTTTGATTTTATGTCCATTATTGGATCTGATTTGAACAGCAAATTAATGGGTTTGACATCTAATATAATTATGTATTCAGTTGACTTGGCATGAAAAAACATGGAATGCTTCCCTTATGTTCACTAACACGGAATGGTCCTTAACTTGTTAAACTAAAGATAAATGTGAAAGTAATTTATTTAGTCATAAAGATCTCTGACAACTTTCTTTTAATAAATTAGTTTTTGCATGGTAACCAACCTAATCGCATGTTTTTTTCTTCTATGGTGTGAAACCGAGATATTCATATTTTAAAAATGGGTCTGATAATATCCCACTCAGGACTGATTAATTTTGCTATAACACATGTATTCTCCATAGACCGCAGCCCGAGTATTTTTGGACCAGTCCTGAATGGGTTAATATAAAGTAGAAATGCTAAAACTAAAAAATAAAAACACTGCTGCAAATCTCCAATCTGACTAGGGCCCGTTGCATAAAAAGTTGCAATCGATTCATTGCAAGTCAAGACAATTTGCACGTTTCAACCAATCAAACTTGCGCATTTAGAACACACGATCTGACTTGAAATTGAATGTAACAATTACAATCGATTTTATCTCTTTCTGCAACGTGACGTAGATACTTTCTAGAGTTCTTAAATTCAAGACAATTTTGAATGTGGTATAACATGCATTCTCCATAGACCACGTCCAAAGTATTTTCAGGGCTAGTCCTGAACGGGTTAATAGTTCAAAATGAGGTAATATATTACATAAAATACTCATTTTAAATGTGAGCGAATAATTGTTAATAAAAATATCTTTTGAAATAAATTTTCTAGGATTATTTGTTGCCATGTAATGGATCATAAAGGCCTCAATGGGTGCACACGTTTAGAATAATCTTGATTTATTAAAGATTTATAATTTGGCGATCCGACATGCCATTTTCATTCTGATGTCTTTCTTATTCATATATATTATTTCATGATATCATTATATTTGTTCACTTTTTATATCGGAGAGACTGGCATCTTCATGCAAACATTCTTTAATACAAGTCTTGCTTTTGGAATGCATTGGAATGATATGTGACCCGCTATAGCAAATTAACCCTGCACTTGTCGGTAAAAATCAAAATGTAGATTTTTAAACCATTAGAAAGGCCTCGATCATCACAAGCTTTCATTTGATGCTTTGTTCTAACTAATTGGTCAATAATTGGTGAAGTTAGGATTGTTTCAGTTTTACAATCATAGGTCTTCTACACGCATTGTGTGAACTAAAAATGCCCATTTCTCCAAGACATGAATTACCGAAAAGTGCAGGGTTTTGCTAAGCTTAGGTTTTGCTATAGCCGGTCAAATATTATGGGCGTATGTATCAAAGCATTTTCCATTCACTGTTTCAAATTTGACTTATAATACACTAATAGCCATATTTGTTATTTCTTCACAGTCAATTTATTATTCAGAACTCAGATTCAACATTTGCTTGCTGGTTCCATTTTTGCATCCATTAATTGTTTAGTTCATTCATCAGACACTCAGACATGTATATTTCTGAAGCCTTATATTTTCATGAATTTTTTTTTTATTAATAACAAGTTTTTGTTACATAACAATTTTGTATTAATAACAGCTCATTGCATTACCATACATTTACAGTACATTATATTCAAATTTAAAATTTATGTCTGAATTGAACTTTATATATGTACATTTGTTGAGTTGGTTAAAATGTATTCTTGAGTAGGACAAATTGTATATGAAAAGCGGAACAATTTTCATGACACTACATGTATGTCTCTTAAAAGGTGAAAGCAAATATAAATTCAAACCACAATATTTAGCGTTTGGTAACTACAGTTAGATTTATGCTAGTTTTTAATGGAAACAACACTGTAAGCAGAACTTGATAAATTATACAAAAATTATGCATTTGTTCCCTTTAAGGTTATTTCCCTATTAAATTCTTTCATCCTTTATTATATGATTAGCTACAGTTGCCTATCCATTTTTCGATAAACAATGATTTGATTTCAATAAAGAAATATCAGTTTTCTGAACCAATAAACCGTGATAAATCCCCATTTTTAAGAAATCTTCCCACTTCGTAAAAAGAACCTATATGTAAAATTATGTTTCCATGAAAGTAATGATAGTGCTTGGTTCAGATCAAAACTGTATAAACTTTCAGGGAGTTTTGTTTGTTTCCATTTTGTTGCCTGGTTTAACAAGACAAAGACTGGTCAACATTTGTGTATCCTGATGTGTTAATCTTGAATTATGAACAGTCCTTCTTTTAATGAAGTCTCTCTAATTTCATTTTATCTTTTTAAAGGGAAATATTGTGTTTATATTTTGTTGGCAGGTACAACAAGACAAAGACCGGTCTTGCGAGCGCCGGTCAGAAGACCGGGGCAGCCTTCTCAACTTTCGGCTCAGCCGTCACCAAGAAACTGGGGGAGGTGCGGGAATCAAGCGCCTTCAAGTCGTTCGAAGAGAAGGTCTCTAACACGGGCACATTATTAAAGGCAAGAATTCTTTAAAAGATTTGTCTTCTTGCTTCAATTTTTTTCAATTTTTTGGTTGGGATGGTTAGGAAAGAAAAGCTATTTTGCTTAACTTTTACAAAGGAACTCTGAAAGGTTCGTCTTAGTCTATCAAAGAAAAGGTGTCCAACACTGGGACATAATTAAAGGCAAGAATTCTTTTAAGATATTGTCCTCTTGCTTTTAATGTTTCCTTTTTTTGGGGTTGGGAATGGGTAGAAAAGAAAAGTTATTAGGCTCGACTATTCCATCGCCTTAGTCCATCAAAGAAAAGGTGTCCCAACACTGGGACGTTATTAACCTGTGCAGGACTGGTCCCAAAAATATTTGGGCTTAGGTCTATGGAGAATACATGTTGTAGTAAAATCAGTCCGTCCTGAACGGGTTCAAGGCAAGAATTCTTAAAGATATTGTACAATGTATATGTATACTTGTTGCTCTTTGATTTGCCATGCTTAACCCCTTCAGGACTGGTCCCGAAAATATTCAGGCTTAGGTCTATGGAGAATACATGTTGTAGTAAAATCAGTCTGTCCTGAACAGGTAAAAGGCAAGATATTGTACAATGTATATATGTATACTTGTTGCTCTTTGATTTGCCATGCTTAACCCCTTCAGGACTGGTCCAGAAAATATTTGGGCTTTGGTCTATGGAGAATGCATGTTGTAGCAAAATCTGTCCGTCCTGAACGGGTTAATTTATGTTACATGGTAAATTAGCTTATATCGTTTGTATTAATGTGTATTTATAACCTTGCCTGTAATTAAAATTTAAAAAACTGTATGATGACAGGTTACAACATTATTCTTTGTGTTTCATGCAGAAAAATATGTCTCAGAAACGTAAGCCAGGGGCGAAACTACTTGTCAAAATGAACTTCGACATTAGTCTAAGAAATTAATTTTCATGGCCTTGCCCTCATTACTTTGCTGTCAATCACAGATATGTTCAAGAACCTGTTATAATGAGCTTTCACTGTACTATGCCGGCAATCTTGAAGTCAGCAGGTTATTAATTCTTTGTTTCGTTGCCTTCTACCCAGCAGACCAAGGTGGGAGGAGCAAAAACCGAAGACGAGTCGAGTTTCGAGGACGTCCTGCAGAGTACGGCCAGCCAGAGGAGTCCAGACCCGCAACCCGAACCGCCTCTTCCAGAGGACAAAGTGCCCATGTAAATCGGTTAAGGTCAAGTTAAATTCAAGAGTCAACTCTTCAAGATACATCTACAAGGTCCCAAGCTAAACCAAAATGTATGGACATTAACTACCACAACTATAATAGTGTCGTGGATCCTCGGTCACTTTAATGACATCCTGTAGTGAACAGCAAAGCAGAGGAGTCCAGACCCACAACCCGAACCGCCTCTTCCGGAGGACAATTAAGTGCCCATGTAAATTAGCAGAAGTTTACATTTGATAAGAGCCAACCCTTCAAGATACATGTACAAGGTTCCAAGCTAAACCAAGTGAATAGACAGCAAGCAAACCAGAGGACTCAAGACCCACAACCTGAGCCGCCTCTTCCGGAGAACAAAGAGCAAAACTCTTCCAAGATACAAGGTCCCAAGCTTAAAGTGATCCATGTACTTTGTCAGATATTGCAAAAAATTACATTTGAGACTTCAATCCTTTACCAAAATCATTGTAAGATATGTCTGAATGATGTGTAAAAGATTCATTGAAAAAGAACAATGCTTTCCTGGTTCAAAAAACGAAAATTTGCGTCAGATTTTACAACTAATTCTGACTTATTTGCCGTAGATACGAACGTGACCTTTAGCTTGAATGATTTTCAATGATAGATTTCTTCATACTAAAGGGATATTTGAACACATCTAACCCTATTTTATTCTTCTCTTACCATAAGCTAAACGACAAGGAAGAAGAGAAATGTGGAAGCTCAAAGTAATTTCATAGAGTTAGACAAAGTACATGGATCACTTTAACCAAATGAATGGACATTTACTACCACAACCACCCACTATTAGTGTAATGATGCTAGACCCTCGAGGGGTGGCTCAGTCAATCAGTTTTAAAGCTTTTTATAGCATGGCAGGTAGAAATGATGATGCTTGCACTTTAGTTTACATAGATCTATGGTATCGCTACATTTAGATTTACACAATTATTTTCTTCTTATCATGACGGCTTGGAACTAGCTCTATCTTCCATGGATGCATTTCACGGCAAAGCTCATTTTTCTTTGTAGCTCAGTTTTATTTATGATAAAGGTTTCAGTAGAATTCCATAGTATTGTTGTTACAGTCAAGAATAATTAATCAGGAGCTTACTGAACTCGCTGAAGCAGGAAAGCGCACTGCGCCTGCCATAGGGTATAAATACCCTTGCTTACAGCAATGTATTTGTATCACCTGACGAAGTGCTGCAGCGGCGCACGAAACGTTGTGATCTTTAGATTCCTTGTTGACCATACATTGCTAGACAAACGAATATCATTAGCGATATTATTAACGAAGAATAATTTTGTTTATCAACCAATCTTCCGTTTGCCTATTGTTTTCATTTAACAGAGATCAGGGGATATTTGGGTGCTATATTTGTTCAATCAGCCACTAGAACTCTGTAATATATTGCCTTATTTTTTCTACTAGCTAGGCTCTCCCATTTTCTGTTAGCCTGTCATATCATTGATTGGTTGTAATGTTTGCTGTAGTTTAAAACTTGTTAGGAATTTTTAAAAAAATACTCAGTGATCATGTCAGTAAAGACTTTTCAATGTGCATGTTCACTAGTAGATTTGGTAGGCGATCACATCACAATTAGGCCCCGCTCCCCTGTTCATCCATGCATATTTTGCTACGGTCTCGGTCGAGTACAGTGTGGATAGTACTGATTAAAGGAACTACAGCGTCTAGATGGCCTAATTTTCACAATTCGGCTCTCTATTTGTAATTTGTCCCGGAGAAAAAGAATTTGGCAGTCATTTCTCATGAAATCAATCAATTTTGGGGTAATTAGTAAATATCTAATTGTCATGGGAACGCCCCTTTTAAATCGCCAAAATGTGACGTCATCTAAAGAACGGACTAATGAACTAAATTCTGTAGATGAAGCGTCATGACGTAAGCCAATGAATTGTCAATCACATGTCGATCACATTGCCGATTCCGGACCCTAAATGTGGGTGGGGCGTAAACTGGCTGCTAAGTGAGATTTGGCATCAGAAAACTAGTCTTAAATCACTACTGTGTTTATTTTCATGGATTTTTTTTCGGCAGACCTATGTTTCAAGTCATCAACTATGGAATAAGTGTCAAAGTATGTTGTATTCTTTAGGTCCTTTAAGTGCAGGGCTGTAGTCGATCGAGACCACAAGTCCCAAGACCGGTGTCCCCAACAAAATAGCATGTTCCCGTTTATTTTAAATTGTGACTCGGCTCTTGTCATGAGACCATCACAAGCAGTCTCGAGTCCGCCAGTCCGGACTCGACTACAGCACTGATGTTGTGTTGTACTCAACTGAGATACATGTAGTAGTAGGGGAAAATGGGTGGATCAAGATGTGGCCATGTGGGGGCAAGGTCTAATCATGGCATCATCACATACAGTCCACTAGTGAACGTGCACTTAGAAAAGTCCCTGGTACAAGAAGTTTCAAGATTATTTTGCTGTTCACTTTGGGAAAAACAGATTAGATTACTATAACTCTTTGTATCTGTTTTCTGTCTTTATCATTCTTTCTCCATTCTTTCTTCTTACCTATTTTAATGGTAATAATTATATGAAATATGTATAACATCTGTACCGAAATAAATGTATGACATTTAGAAGACATGTTAAAGAGCAAAAGTTAGAAACAAATTTATAGTTACATGTTTAATGTAATGTTCCTATGTACTTGAATAGTGTTGTACAGTCGTAATTAACATTTAGTATGTACCATTTTTTGTAAAGTTATATTGTATTATCTTTTGTGGAATACATATTAAAGGGATTGTTCTTTTTTTCCAAGAATTTTATATTTTATGAGAATGATTTGCGTTTTTATGTCATTATACCCGATTTGGATGTCAGTAGCAAAAATGATGTCCACACTAACAGGTATACAAGTTTTATTATTTTCACCCACAATAAATATTTTTTTTTGTGTTTTTTTTCTTTTCTTTTCATATTTTGTCTTTTATGCATTATTTGAGTTATTTGTCTGTGTACATAAAGCTGTGTATAATCATTCATATTTTGGACTTGGAATTTTGGACTTTAAATTTCTTTGATAAATGCAAACTTGTACTGTTCCTTGAGTACTATTGTATCTATTGTATGTAATAATTATATGGATATATATATACTATAGCTTCATAGTATCATTTAAACAGTGGATTTTGCAATTAACACTATTATTGTGTTTACTGTTCTTTTTTGTAATGCCTGCACAATATGTGTAAAGCATGTCAACTTGTCAGTTAGGTAATAACAGTTCAAAGACTGTTTATTGGGTTACATATTGTACGTTTTAATGCAAACTTAATTGCTATTATTAAACATTTGTAATTAATTGCTACATTTTATTCATAACTGCCTTAAAGTGTTTGAAAACTAATGAAAACAAAACATGGTAATTGAGCGTACTGCTAAGTCAATTGAAAATAGACTAGTGATATTTTAATATTGTTAAACATTTATTATTTGCGTAGTATGTTTGGAGATTTTTATGATATTAGTGGATACTAGTATAGCACGCGTTCCGTCTTTCGACACTTACAGCGCTTAGAAGAAAAAAAAGCGAACAACAAACATCAACACTTAATTATCCAATAAATGTGTTTTTAACAAAGATTTAAAAGTGACGGTGATTGACGGATTATTATGAGAGATAAATTACTGGTAACTACTCAAAATATTTGTGAAAAGTTCACCTTTATTGTTAAAAAGACATGTTTTATTCTTGTTGCTCTGTGATCTTGAAGGATTGCGAATTGTTGTAATTTCTTGACAAATTGATTATAATAAATGTATTAATGTAATAAAAAGAAATTGCACCTTGTATTAATCAAATATTGTCATATTTAGACAGGGTTCAGCTCCAACATGTGTCCGCTGGCCGATAGTCCAGTTTGGACTGGCGAATTCATGTTTTATCCCTGTCCGCTCTTGCCCGCTAGATGGCAACAAACCCCACTAATCTCTCTTACCCATAGAGCTTATGGTATACAACTCTATGGTCTTACCACACTAGGCTGCCACATGTGGTGTGGCAGCATGTGGGGTAAGACAGATTAGTGGGGTTTGTCGCCATCTAGCGGGCAAGAGCGGACAGGGATAAACAAATAAACTCGCCACGACAGTCCAAACTGGACTAGCTGGCCGAGGGCTAGTAACATTTTACTTCGGGCCACCACAAATTTATGAAAGTCATATTTTGCTGCCCTGTTAGGAAACTAGATTTTTCAAGTTGACGATGAGAGAATGCATGAGAAAAGCTTGTATTCTTCCCCACAGTTTTGATAAATAGTGAGATTTTGAATAGCAGGCAGTTCACAAGTGGAATGTAATTTGGGGGCCTCTAACTTGTTGTTTAGGACCACCAAAATAGTCAAAGGAAACTATTTTTCTAGTCCAACTGGGCCATAAATTGGCAACACAAAATTATTGTGGAGCCTAGCTTTAAATGTCAGATAATGTGTCAAAAATTATTTGTTTTTTAACTTCTCTGCAAAGTGTGTTAATTGAGAAGCTTTCAACATGAAAGAAATGTTTTTGTTATACGTGATCGATACTAGTATCTATTTTCTTGTTATATGAAAGTAGATGTCTTCTTGAAAAGTCAAAACGATGTAGCAAGCGGCAATTTGTAATAATTAAGTCTACAGATTTTGAGGATATGAAGAAATCATTGCTGTACGTGTTGTATTACTGGAACATTTATCCAGAGAATGAGCTATATACACACTGAGGGCCAGCGTACTTGCAAAGTTGCAATGATAGAATGAGCATATACACAGAACAACACACTGTACAAGAGAGATGGAATAGTACATACATGATTGTATGTATAATATATTCCAACATACAAGGAAACTGACCAAGAATATATTGTGATTAAAAGGAATATTGTGATTGAATGGAATCCCATTTTTCTTTGCTCACTTTTAATCATAATTATAATATGTTCCATCAGATGATGTTGATTTATTTGTTGATTGAAGTATTGGCATGAAATGCCTTGAGAATTGTTACGTATTTGAGGTATTTGAGATTATATTGAAGCGTTTTTATGTCTGAACGTTATTTGCCTTGCATTATTATAATGTAGTTTCAGTATAAAGTAGTTCAGCGATTCAGAATATATTAAAAAAGTAGATCAAAGTTGTGTTATTGACGGTACAGTACATCAATGATAGTGTTAATAAGAATAAATAGCTATATTATTTAGTTTGATTTGCTATGGGGCTGTGGTGCATTAATTTTGTTTTATACTCACAAGTTATTGCTATATAAACGAAGAGCAGCTAATCCATATACCATTATGACATTAACTTTTCCAACACTATATTTATTATTGTCCCATTTTTTTCTTTTTTATTGATAATAAATTATATATTTTTGTTTGTATAATCCATTTAATTTTATTACAAAGCTTCATCCCTTCAGATGATCCCTCACACACTCTCCTAAGTTGAATTTTCTTCAGATGGGTATACATGTATGCCAGGTTTTTATAGATTCGGAAAAGCCTGGGCATTGAAAGGCTCTGTGTGATAAGCAACCAACTAAGGTGCTTTGTAGCTCAGTTGGTTAGAGCGCTGGTTGATCGATCTGGAGGTATCAGATTGGGGTTCGGCGAGAGACAAATTTGTTGCTATTTTTTCTCATTATTTTTTATTTGTTGGTATTTTATCTCTTTATTTTTTATTTGTTGCTATTTTTTCTCTTTATTCAATTTTTTGTATAGTTTATATAGATTATAGGATTATCAATCATTTTTGTCCACAACAAATATTAACACTCACATCTGCAATAATCTTTTTGATCGAAGTACGCAGATTTATCTGAAGAAGAGAAGAAAGATAGTTGTATGTAAAGTGAGAAACAACATAATGTGTACTACAAGCATTCCAATTATAGTTTCATTAAATTGAGTAAATGTGAATGTTGAATTCTGAACAAATAATGTTGCAGAGAGGCAATTTTCTCATTATTATTTTTGTAGCATTTATTTGGTGATCTGTACATGTACTTCATTAATCACACTTTCTCTTTGTATTGAAGGACAAGCTTTGCCAGCATTTCTCCAGAAATAAATTGCTTGTATAAATTGAAGAAAAAATTGTCTTGATAACACTTTTCTCAAACAAATAAATGAATGGATTATTGAGTGAATAAATGAATGAATGTATTGAATGCATGCATGAATGAATGAATGAATGAATGGATGGATGGATGAATGGATGGATGGATGGATGGATGGATGGATGGATGGATGGATGGATGGATGGATGGATGGATGGATGGATGGATGGATGGATGAATTAATTAATTAATTAATGTATGAATGAATGAATGAATGAATGAATGAATACAATGCATGAGTTACAAAATCGCTGTCAGTTGCATTTTTAAAAATTTAATTACGGACTACATTGCATCAGAAACAGAAATGTTAATTACATAACATAACAATAAAATACAATAGCTATTTGACCAATTATGATTTTTCTAATACATTATTTTGCATATTGTTCGCGTGATATTATAAAATTATACATCATTACTAATATACATGAAATCATAATTATACATCATCAACATGAATAATCAGCCACTAATTTAAGTAACTGTACGCAACTATTATTGTTTATGGGTACCTTCATTGAGATAACCTTATCATAGCTGAAGTAATTATCAAAATGTTTTGCGCAAGGACATTAGTTATTACCTTGGCTTGTTGTTGCTATAGTTTTGCATCAATTACTTACGCGGAATTGTAACGATCGAATGATGCGTATTTAATT
Source organism: Echinarachnius parma (assembly GCA_037951105.1). Classification (NCBI taxonomy): domain Eukaryota; kingdom Metazoa; phylum Echinodermata; class Echinoidea; order Clypeasteroida; family Echinarachniidae; genus Echinarachnius; species Echinarachnius parma. Next base: position 30,154 of record JBAMJV010001060.1, on the reverse strand, counting down.
TCAATATCTGGCTTTTTGCCATTTCAATAGTAATTACATTGTTCATCTCTTTAAAAAATGTATAATTTGTTACTGATAGTAAAGAAAGGAGAGGAAGAGAGAGAGATTCGAGTGTATCACAGATAATTTGGGCACCCATGTATGGGAGGAGAGGGAAATATATCGATATACATGTATAGATAGATAGATAGATAGATAGATAGATAGATAGATAGATAGATAGATAGATAGATAGATAGATAGATAGATAGATAGATAGATAGATAGATAGATAGATAGATAGATAGATAGATAGATAGATAGATAGATAGATAGATAGATAGATAGATAGATAGATAGATAGATAGATAGATAGATAGATAGATAGATAGATAGATAGATTTGAAAGAGACATCTTCAAGGTCCCTCAGGCAGAATGCCGAAAAGTGCATGGCTGTAGGTTTAGGTCACTTCTTATATGATGGACCTTCTCTCGGGCTTTTCTCCCGATCAAGTAATTATCAGTGGCGTAACATTGGCTACTAATAGTACTGATTAGATACTGATAAGGGGCTCACTACACTACTTGTCATCAGTATTCGTGTATTTTATTTCTTTTTTTTAAGGGGGAGGGGGGGGGGGGTAGTTTACTTTAAGTTTTACTTCATTGTTTTACCGTTTTGTTTTTGTTTTTATTGTGTTGATAAATTATTGTGTTGGGGGGGGGGGGGGGGGGGGTGGGATGAGGGCTGACGGGGGCACGTGCCCCGCATCGCTATATGCCAAATCAGCAGAGGCGTAGCTACCAGGGCTGAGAGTGGGGGCACGTGCCCCCCCCCCCCCCCCCCCCAAAAAAAAAAAAAAAAAAAAAAAAAAAAATACCTGTTACCTCTAGGTGCCCTCCCCCTCCAAATAGTATGCTTGCGGACAAATGGACAAAATGAAACGGTAATATCATGTCATTAATGTAATACATCCAAGCCCAGATTCAGTCATTTTTAGGGAAAATGACAAATTTTGAGCGACCCGAATAAGTGAAGATCTCATTTTCCTTTCTGTTTTTGATTGTCAGGTGAACACTGTGGCCCCTTATGAAAATGAAAATGGTGCCCCCACCCCAACGCCCTCCTCCATATCCTAATCCTAGCTGCGCCATTGCGCACGAGACCTACAATTGATTTGGTAATTCATTTATCCAAACCTGTATAACCTCCTTGGTATAGTAACACATTAATTCGCTTCATGGAACGGCGGCATAATTTACTAATCTAGATTATCTAGTCATAGGCTATCTCTGCCTAGATCTGCCAGATTCGAAAACTCGGCTACATTGATTTACATTTTATTCATACTCATACGGTAGGCTAGTTGGAGGAAATCGAATTTTCGGAAAAGTCTAGGATAAAACGGAGTGTCATTGCAAGACAAAATAATGGTAAAGTATTTTAAGCTTTATTACGTATTTTATTTTATTGATGCTCATTTGTGGAAATGCTTTAAACGCGATCGATTGGCTAATCTCGATACAATCAATTTCTAAGCCATATTTCCCTCAATATTGTTGTTTTCTGCTTTAGATTGTATTTAATATACGGTATTCTTTACTGAATATATGCTTTATTGGGAAATGTGTAAATACATAATTGTTGAGATCTGATCTTAACCTTCACACAATTTGTAAAATGAAAAAAAAAATGAAATGACATGTGTATTGTCAAGTGACCTATAGGTTAGTACATTTATGTTGTTGTTTTGCAATCATGGTGACGGTGACACATATGTGTTTTTGTTAATTAATACCCAGCTAGCCACCTGACGTTGGGCCGATGTCGGAATTTGGTTGCCGGATGTCGGCATATCGCCGTTGGCTCGAGGTTAAAATGTCCGCCAGCCCAACATCGTCACGACGTCATTTTTGTGATATATTGGCATAACGTAATTTTCCGACAATGGCCCAACATCATCTCATGACATGATGTTGGGCCATTGTCGGAAAATGACCTTATGCCAATATATCACAAAAATGACGTCGTGACGATGTTGGGCTGGCGGACATTTTAACCTCGAGCCAACGGCGATATGCCGACATCCGGCAACCAAATTCCGACATCGGCCCAACGTCAGGTGGCTAGCTGGGTAAATGTGTTAATGAACGAAATAGAATTCCTTTTCTTTAATTTAAAGGCCAGAGAGCGGAAACATGTATAACGCAAATCAAACGTTTACAAATTTATTTCACTATTATTTTCACAATTCAGGCTTGTTTGGTAACTTCTTTGACAATAATGGTTAAAGGTTTATAACAGTGAATGTCTTTCACTACTATTTTCCAAATTCAGGCTCGTCATCACACTTCTAGTTCTTCGTCTGTGGCCGTTGGTTTGATTCTTCTGTTGACTATTAGACCATTAGAAGCTCCAGCAGGTAGGCATAATTATTATAACATTTCTATATTTTGTTTTCTTCAAATAATATTTAATCTTTCCGGCCCCTGACGCAGTACTTTGTTGACAGCTAGGCTTTTCGACATGATTATGTTGTGCAATATTCTTTAAAGGGGTAGTACACTTTTGGTAAGGCTGAACTTTAGTAACCAAAACCTGCACAGTAACAATACAAACTAATATTTATAACCCCACCATGCTCGAAACGTATACAAAAATACAAACGACTAAGTAAAAAGCCTGTTATCATTTAAAAAGCGCCAGTAAAACACAAGAGGGCGCTCTCTAATGAGGCATTGGTTTCAACCATTTTTCATACAAAATTATGCATGTGATGTTTTGTTGAAATAATGATTAAATAGAGAGATCATCAACAACTATTTAAAAACCGCTTTTGAAAATTTTTGAAAAAGTGTAAGCATTTTTTCATTAAAAAAAATAAAAATCATCGTATTTATTAGGGGCCCAAATAAATATGATTGGATATATTTATTGATATTTAAGCCATTTCTGAACCGATTTTAACCAAATAAAGTTTATTCTGCCATTAAAATTGCATGTTCTTACAAATTCGACACTCAGTTTTTCATTACCTCACGAAAAAAATGTGTTGTGCAGCGCCCTCTCTAGCAAAACTGAACTACCCCTTTAACACGCTTTGCAACGATGTAAATAGTCGTATTCATAATTATACGGACAGATTGATGATTATAATACGTTTCTTTAGTCAAACGGAAATTAATAAAAATCGAATTCATCAGATTTGCATTTCTTTCGTATCGATATTGTGGTAAATATTGATACAATAATTGAAATATAAATGCCACGATATACATGTATATAATACCTTGCTCAGGCTGGGGATGTGGGGGGGGGGGTGCTCTTGTACAGGAGCCCCCCCCCCCCCCCCCTCCCTCTCCCTCACTACGCCACTGGGCAAGTTAATTACCACTTTTCTGCTATCATCCCATTATAATTGTATATAATTCACGGCAAGTTGCTTTAGGGGTTGAATGATTAAATCTACATCTATACTTCATTTCAATTACTGAAAACTCACAAATATTTAATTCGTTCCTCCCCGTTTTCGAATCAAAGTTGCATTAGATGCTGCTAATGACATCACGAGTTATTGTCCTTTGATCAAGTTCATCGGGGTCTCCATCAAGCTCGTCCCCAAAGCAATCGGCCCAGCAACCATCTTGTTCCCTCGAGATACTGCCGTTGGAACAACGTTGACGTGCACTCTTCCAGGTACTCGCCGTTTATTGCCTTTATTTTCAGTCATTGTAAAATGTGTATATATACCTAAGAACACCCGACAGCTTTTTCACGCATCAGCAATTTTGAAGAAAGATATATATATTTTCGTAAAAAATACCCCCCAAAAAAATAAAATAAAAAATAACTCTGCCATATAAAAAATAATGTAAAAACAATGTTTGATATTAAACCCAAGACATACTTTATAATATTATACAAACATCTCAAACATTTATCAGTAAATTTCACATTTTGTCTTGTTTAATCTATGCACTATTTAAGATTGTTGGCGAAACCCTTGCGATGAAGGCCAGATTTGTGTGGAGACACAATCCGGGCATGCCTGTATGGGTGATGTTGATGTAGATGATATTCTTCAAACGCCAACAAACCTTGATGACCTTCTCCAAACGGTCTCACCTCCCGTGGATATTACGTCAGGTAAATCTTTTATTGTCTGATTTTCAATCGCATCCTCAAATAAGTCAACAACTACCACTATAGAGATATGTAGCTGCTGCTTCTATACTGCTATATTACCCACATCTAATACTAGTATACTCCTACTGCAATACTTCTACCATTGATACTACTGCTACTACTACTACTAGCCTACTACTACTACTACTACTACTACTACTACTAAAACTACTACTACTACTACTACTACTACTACTACTACTACTACTACTACTACTACTACTACTACTACTACTACCACCACCACCACCACCACCACCACCACCACCACCATGGGCGTCGACCCCCCCCCCCCCCCTCCCCCCCCAATATTTGGGGTCCAGAAATATAAAATAACATTAAAATGAAGGGACATATAATAACCCCCTCTCATTAATTATGTGAAAGTTGACAAAAAAGCCTTGTTTAAACCACAGCTTGAGAGTAGTAAGTGCCAAAATCAAAAATCCTATATAAGGGGGCTGCGCCCCCTGGACCCCCATTACGGGCCATATGACCCAATCCCCTGTACACACTTATACAGAATTTCTCGCTGTGCGCACAAAAATAGAGCTCACTATATATAACTTAAATAGCTAAATCTGGGAAAATAATAATGAACAATATCTTTACTTCAGAATATCGAGAATCCAAAAGCTTCCGGGGTCTCCGCCCCCTGGACCCCCATAAAGGCCATCTGACCAATCCGCTGTACACACTTATACAGGATTTCTCGCTATGCTCACTAAAATTAATTATTTGATAGCTAACTATGGGAATCTATAATATATAACATATTTACTTCTGGATATCGGAAATCCAAAAGCTTCCGGGGCTCCGCCCCCTGGACCCCCATTGATATGTTTGGGGCCAAAGTGCTAACCGAGTACTTGTGTGCACACAATGTCCGATGACAAATTAGGAGTCATTCGGTTAAAAAAAATATATAAATTTGTGTCCCCTACCCTCCCCCCCCCCCCCCCCCCCTCCACCCACCTGCTGGGTTGGTCGATTCGCTCCCTTGTCGAAGGTGGTCGAAATTACGTGTCATCCCCCCAATGGCGAAAAGAAATCGACGCTTATGGTCTACTACTTTTATTACTATAACTACTACTGCTATCTATCAATCAATCAATCAATCAATCCATCCATCCATCCATCCATCCATCCATCCATCCATCCATCCATCCATCCATCCATCCATCAATCAATCAATCAATCAATCAATCAATCAATCAATCAATCAATCAATCAATCAATCAATCAATCAATCAATCAATCTTGTTTTGTTCCTTCGTAGTCTGTGAGCCGAACCCATGCGGAGGCGGACGTGACTGCACCGACTTGGGAGACGGTTATTATGCTTGCGTCAACATTGGGCGATAAGTGCATGGTGATCCCGAGCCTTATTCGCATAGACTCACATATGCAAAGGGGTAGACGCCCCCCCCCCCCCCCCTCCCCTGGAAAGGGGCAACTACGGTGGAATGGATACTCATGCACGACTAGTGGGGCACTCGAAGATGGGGGCAACCCGTGTCAGAATAAATATAGAGAATTAGAGATGTAAGAGCTCAATTCCAAAAGGCACTCAATCCACTTTTTCATCTTTGGAGCCTTTCTTTGTCCAACTTTGTACACATGCCTATATGGGAATATGAACATTATTTTATCGTTCCACATTTTGATCTTCATTGTGTAATTACTAGTCTTAAAAATGTGGATTTCTAGATACCTACGTAGCTTAGGTGTTGCAGATATTATCGTTAACTCAATTTAAATTTAGAAATGTGGATTTAGCTCCTTTTGGAACTAAGCTCTTTATATTATGTATTTTCCTCCTCGGTGTGTGTTTATTTCATTGTTCATTTAATTTCAATTTTGAGGAATTAAATATGTACAAAAAGCAGTGTAATGTATACAATTATGTGAATGCAACATATTCATTTCATTTTTTGGTAGATTTTGTAGTCTGTTGTACTTCTTTATATTAGTGTACTGTTGTGGTTAATTGCTCATAACAACCCCGACATGTAGATATACATTGCAATTCAACACTAGTTATTATTTTATGATGAATAATTTTATGAATAAATGTGATTTAAAGTTCCCTAAAATCCCAATGCAAGCTGCTTCAATTACTATGTAAACTTTGTGTACGGTATACATCACCTACTTGTTAATTATATGACCTACATATGTTTTGTATATTTAAACAAAATTTTAGCAATTATTTTCTTTAGTTTGCTGTGCCCCATCTCTAAAAAAAACCTTATCCCCCAGTGACATCACCTGTCAATCATTGGTCAGCTAACCGGAGATGAACAAAAGACATACTTACTACAAAAGAACATGCTCACAATAACATGCACTGCATTTCCCATACAATAGCTTATCAATGCCTTTATTGTCCTAATCATGGTTGAGCTTATCTGACATAGCAACTGCTATTGACATTGAAAGTTTGTCAGTTAGGATAGTATTCAAACATGTGATGCTATTGTGAGCAAGATTAATATTATCCTACGGAAAATTAAATTGGTATACATACATTAAATAAGTTACCACTATTACTATTATTTTTAAAATTAAATTCATAATGATCTTTCTAGGGCTCTAGCTGAAAGGAATCAGGTTTATTAAATTGAAATACGAGCGTTGGGTATTATGAAAATAGTAGGATGCTGGGGGGAAAATCAAGTTTTAATTATGGCTCAACGTAGCATTCTAAATAATGTCTAAATAATGAATGCCAAATGCATAATTTAAAGGAAAAGTGGTCTCATCGTATTGTTAGAAACTCTCATTATGATTACAATTTTACAGGTCTGTTAAGTGCAGTCAGGGGCAGTCACTAGTAAATTATCAATCTCGTAATAGCAGAGCCAGACCCAACATTTTAAAGGGATCTAGTGACCTTGCTGACGTGTGCAAAAAGTGCAAATAGTTGATGTAAATAAATCTCATATGACCAATATGAGCACAAATGCAAAGTGATATTCGCTTACTTATTGCACGGACTTTGTACACAGTCACTATACATTTTGAGTGGATAATACAAATCTAAACACTTAAAGGGATATATGAGTTTTGGTATAGAGGGCGCTACACAAAATAATGTTTTTGTTAAAGAAACGAAAAACTGAGTGTCAAATTCGAAAGAGCATACAATTTGAATGACAGAATAAACTTTATTTGATCAAAATCGGTTCAGAAATGGCTGAAATATCCATAAACATAACCATTTGTAATAATTGTGGGCCCCCACAATTATTCGCAAATTTTGAACCAGCCGTTAGTTTTTTTTTAAATTTACAAAGAACGTTTTTAAATAGTTGTTGATTATCTCTCTAATAACTATTTCAACAAAACATCACATGCACAATATTTAATTTTAAATGGTTGAAACCGATGAGGGTTTAGAGAGCGCCCTCTCGAGTTTGAACGGCTCTTTTTAACTTAGTCATTAGTAATTTTGTATTCCTTTCACAAACTATCAGTTTGTGATGTAATGGTGCAGGTTTTGGTTACTAAAATTCAGTTTGACCAAAACTGTACTCTCTTTACCAGAACTCAACAATCTTAAATATATTTTTAACAAAAGGGAAATACGAAAACCCGATAGCTGTTCCATGTTTCTGAGAACCACTAAAGTTCAAAGTACGATTTTTGGATTTGGACAATATGTTACTAGATCCCTTTCATTCACAATTATTACAGACTCGAAAATGCGACAATACGGTTGCACATTATAATATTCTATTCTAATAAAACAATACAATTGCTCTTTTCATGAGTCAGAATGCTTACTGCATGTTTTATTCTTCATTATTTATCTACTGTACAATGTTGACTGAATGGATGATTGTCATAAGTTCATAACTATGGTAGATATTAGATATTGGGGTGCAGCTTGCTGGAGACGCGGAGACATACATTATTAGGCTTCCATGTCAGGTGGGGGGGGGGGGGTGAATGGCACATTATTTTCTTTACAATCATCATCACCACCATCATAACAATCACCAGAGAATTACTAAGCACACCAACATACATATTTATTATCACCATAATCATCACCGCAACCACCACGATCATCATTACCATCACTTAAGAAATCATCATTCATAAGAACAATGACAAACTTGTTTGAAATCACCATCATCATCACCAAGGAAAACATCATTCATAAGCACCACACCCTTTATATTTACTATCACCATCACCATGACCATCATCATCATCACAACCACCATCAGCACCATAATCTTAATCTTCATCACCATCATTATTATCATGATCATTTATAAGACCAATTAAAAACTTGTTTACAATCACCATCATCATCCCATAGTTATTGGGTCTTTTCTTAAAGCAAAAAAGTTATTTAAAATAATACATCTGATGGGAGAAGGCATTCACTGACGTCATCAAAAATCTATTTTTAGAATTTTAAAATTTAAACTTCATTTTCCGAAAGAGCATAACATAAAGTTATGAACCAGAGCACTATAACACTGATTTCCTATTGACAACAAATTCATTCGGATGGACATATCTCAGCCAATACTTAACATATTCAATTGATTTTCGGTATTTGGACATTATTTTTTATACTCTTGACGTCATAGCTTCTGTACCCCATGCTCTAGCTCTATAAAACAAACACCATTTAAAGTGATCCATTAACTTGATAAGATCTTTCCAAAAGTTATCATAAATACTATCATTGGAAGTTCTTCCGTATATGTGATAGATTCATACAAAAAGAACACTGTTTACCTAGTGAAAAAAGTGAACATAGACGTCAAATTTAATCACCTTCCGCCCACTGAGTTTGACAATTGAAAAGCTCTCAAATTATTTTCATTCAATCATAAATATCTCCATCAATACGGACATCAATTTTGAAAATCAAAACCAATTTAATTCTTCTGTTACTATAAGCCAAACAAATACCAAAAGAAATGTAAGAGCTCAAAGTTTATTGGTTGACTTGGTTGACAAAGTAAATGGATCACTCTAAAGGGTACATGAAAACACTCTTCACATTTATCTAAGTTTATTAAAAACACAATAAAATAAGTAACTAAAACGAATTATGAATTATAAAAATAAAGTGTCTTTTAATAACTCATCCACATGTCTATAGTTCACTCATTTTTATACATTATCTATGTGACGTACCGTGATGCATCAATTGATATTTTTTTTAATGTATACATTTATTGCAAACATAACATAATCCAACATACAATACAATAATTTTATGATCAATGTCAAAATACACAAATTAAATAATAAAGCACATTTTCTGTGCAATCCATCTTCAAATGCACTGTTGTTGTTCTGTAAAAAGAACTGTTGATGTTCAATGTTCAATGTTCAATGTCAAAATACACAAATTAAATAATGAATAGTAATTCACCAATAAAGCACATTTTCTGTGCAATCCATGTTCAAATGCACTGTTGTTGTTCTGTGAAAAGAACTATCATCTCTGGCTTTGGCCTAGCTGCCATGATAAAGCCCTTGTCACATTTCTCAGTGCTCAACATTACTAGCATAGGCCCGCTGGCCCGGGGCCACTACAAATTAGCTCCAGGCCACCACATTTCATTGATCCTAAATTCTACTGGCCTGTTGGGGCAACAAAATTTAACAGAATTTGTTATGTTTTTCTTTGTTTTGGGCCAGCAGATTTAGGTTTTGGGCCACTCAAAGTTGAACAATCTTGTTTTTACCTGCCCGACTGGGCCACAAGGCAAAAAGGTTAATTTCTAGCATTGCATATCAGTTGGGACCTAACCGTAGTTGCTTCGTTGAATTGTTAAAACAGTTCTTTTAAAGGCATACAAATTGACCAAACAAAATTTTTATATATTTTTCATCATCAAGGAAACTTGGATGTTATTGATATGTTTTTGTTGGAAGTCTCAACTATTTGAGTGTTTGCTTTGTTGTGTTTTTTATGCCAAGGCTACAAATGGCTTTCCATAATTGTTAGGTCCAACTGATAGTTCTCAACTTCGAATCTTTGTGAAATAACCCCCTGCACAAATACACCACAACACTCCCAACATATGCTCTGGTCTGTAGGAAGTAGTATCCAGAGTATTTACAAATTAACTTGCTCTCTTGAATGATAAACTTCTTCGATGAGTTTACTGTTATCAACATAACATCAACATACATGTAACAACATTAGACTGAAGAACAGATCTTGCAATAAAATAAATGATATACATAAATAATTATACCTCTTGTACAATAACCATTTGCTATAAACAACCATATTAATTGTGTTAGGCCATGAAAAATAAATGGTTGGATTGGCGTAACCCGCCTGCCCCTGAAAATACCGGCGCTAATGCACGCCCACCCTAGAGGTTTTTTCTGAATTTTATTTTAAAAAAAAAAAATTAACAAAAAAAAAAAAAAAAAAAAAAAAATTGCAATAGAATTTGCAATTGCGATGTGTTTTGTGTGTGTTTTTGTGTATTTGTGCGGAAAAAAAAAAAAAAAAAAAAATCCCTACCGACCTACCCTAATTTTTGGTTGCCCGTTACGCCAATCAAACAATTTTTTGGGGGGGCCTTATAGACAGTACATTATGAAGAAAAAAAACTATTAAATACATGATTTTTTTTCTTCTTGTGGACAAATGTAGCAATAACCATTTGCTATAAACAACCATATTAATTGTGTTATAGACAGTACATTATAAAAAAAAATATATCAAATACATGAGCTCCGGTGTCAAAACTGTCTTATAAAAAAAGTAATTTTGCTGGTCCAAACTCTTTTCATTCTTTTTTTTTAAATCCTGATATAACAAGTAAACCTGAAGAGGAAAGTCATAATTAAGAAAGAGGTGAAAGATGAGTGCGTTAGGCGAGGAAGTCTCTCTCGGTTTAGTGCAAGCAGGGCATACCCTGCAAATTAAACAATCTAGCAGGACGCTGCACATCAGGAACACTGAGCAGTGGACGTCGGCAATTTTGGTGTTTGCCTCAATTTTGGTGTTGAAGCATGCTAAGCAGAGTGCGTGAGCTGTTTAAATAAATGGACATTGTGCGGTCTATCATGCGTTTCGGAGGGTACAACTGGTGTGCATATTACACACAGTTCTAGCTGCACCAAGCGAAGCACAGAGGAGAAAGTTGTTGGAAAAAATAACTTGTACGTAGATGGACAACGAACGGACACCCCGGCCAAGAAGGCAGCCCTGGTTGAGGTTCCCTTTCCAGGTGGTAGAGGTGGGTGTTCAATGTATGAAATGTGCTCTCAAGAGCAAGGATCATTGTATATTTAGCTCAAAAGATGGCTGTGCATGCTTTTGCAACACGGGGAGAGGAATTCCTAAAACATACCTGCCAACATTTTAGTAAAAATTGTTGTGTATGTCATTCTGGCGGTCATTTTGTCCACAAGTCAAGGACATTTGATTTGCTTTGTTGGAGCGATGTCTGCTAGATCTGTATTCGTTGTACTGTGTTCCCCCGCTTCCCCTGACTGAGGTTCTCTTTCCAGGTGTTCAGTGTCTGAAATGTGCCCTCAAGACCAGGGGTCATGCTCTAGAGACAGATCTAGTATGGTTATAATGCGCTATATAAGCTGAAAATATTATAATTATTATTTATCAACGCTTAGATGTTAGACGCTTAGATGTTTTACTTGGCAGGCATGGGGAGAAGGAATGCACACATTTTCTCTACATGTCATGCTACGATACAGGATAAAGAACATTTCGGGTTGAGTTGCCGTGTTTTCCAGCAAATATGTTCATGTAACCATGTTCCTGACAGCATGTTGAATCCCCGAGTTAGTCAGGAGGAGCTGTCGAAAGAGGAAAAAATGAAGCGGGCCCATGGTGCATGGAAGCAACAATCCAGGGATCCTGTTGTGCAGAATGAGGTGCAGAGATGGCTGGAGGAGGGTACACAGGAAGGGGGGAGCCGTGTCCTCATGCCTATTTTCATATCTATAAGATTTGTTTTATTTTTATACTCATCATATTAATATACTATTTCTCATATACTTATGTTATGTACCACATATTCTATGGACCTCTGCCTTGTGCAGTTGAGTCTGGAATACAGTTTTGCATTGAATTGAATGCCTGAACTTTTGGAAAATTAAAAAGAGGTGCAAAATATTGAAAATGCCGGCTATCAGAGTGTGAGCTTGGTTGCACAAGACAAATCACAGAATTTCTGAAATTCATCGCCAGCGTGTTGGGAGCAGAGAGGCTGGAGGACTTCCTGGCCAACCTACGAAAGATGGAGGGGGACATCCTCCAGAATGCTCTAGAGATGACAGATTTTGTCGCTTACTAGGATGAATTCATTGAGCCTCTTTTGGACATTTTTTCTAGATTCAACGTACGCAGGATCGTGACACCGCAGAACGTGCGTGATATTGCGCTACAGTGTGCACGTGTCATGATCCTGCAGAGACCCCACTTCTGCCTGGAGAGTATGAGGCTTACCTCCCTTCGGGCATTTTAAGAGTTCCAGAAACCCAGTCCATTTCGACCTTGTATAGGAATCTTAAACCAAATGGCAGGAGTGTAGCAAATTCCCTTCAGTTTACAAGTGTCCGTTCAGCCAGCCACCGGACAATTAGCCAGTACCTGAAAAGATGTGTCCAATCTTTCAATGAGGAACTTCTCATGAAGTTCCTCCGTTTCACAACAGGGAGTGATTGTATGATTGTGCCCAACATTTCAGTCCAATTTAACCGTTTGAACGGGCTAGAGCGAAGGATCGTGGCCCATACATGCAGTGCAACAATTGATGTGCCACTTACATGGCACATACCGTGAATTTAGAATTGAGCTCATAAATCAATTAAACAACAACACATGGTGTTGACCAGCAGTGGTTGTGATCTTTCGCAGCCAATGTTAGTGATCCAGCAAGATCATGGTCCTCCATCAATGGACAAGTTGAGCGATCACATACTACGAGAAAAAGTTCAAACAACAGCATTTATCCTGCCTAAAAGCCTGGCGGGTTAAGTATCGGCGAGTGAAGAGTCGGGAGGTGGTGAGGGGGATGTCAGAGGGCATTCCATTTAAGGACCCCTCTGCATATAGAAGAGGAACAAAGGTACACGTATAAAACATGAAACATTTAAGAGAATTTAAATGAAAATATAATATATTTATCATATTGTTTCTGGTCTATTTTCCTGTATTCAAAATAATAAAAAAGGAATTCTCAACCTCGCAACCATGAGGAGAAAGACATACAAGTATCAGAAGGAGAGCATGTAAGCATAAGGTGGTGCAGATGGTACGAGTAGTCAACCAGGAGATGAGGGTTGACTTCTGCAAAAAGTTTGATGGATTCCTCACCAAATGACACAACACAAAACACATCAAATGCCACTTGCCTTCCTCTGAAGGATGAAGGCAAGGGCTTGCTCGGCGGCCAACTTCGCAAAAATTCTCATGACGATCGCTCATGATGCTATGAGCAAAGATGTTCTCAAAAAAAGCAACATGCAATGCTGCTTGTGCGAGTTCAACCCACATAGGAATTGTTCCATTGATGATAAGGCCATGTTACTTTCGGCGGCTGCCTAGGTTGGCGCCAGTACATGCCTACAAAGGCGACGAAGTATGGCATGAGTGGCTGCGTGCAGATCCAGTGAATGCTTACTGCAATGAGTTTGAGGTGTACACAGGTCGAGTGCAGCAAGATTTGGAACCAGTAAGAAATTTGTGAGTCATTTTATTGAAATTCCAATGTAAGCACAGCTTCAGAATCTTTTTAAGCGGGAAGATTTCTGTAATGATATTCAATATAAATCAAGACGCAGAAAGAGTAATTCCAATAACATTGAAGATATACTGTATATGATGGCAATCTTTATAAGAATCTTTCAGAGCCTGGCCAGTTTCTTCATCATGAAAATAACATTTCATTTATGTGGAACACAGATGGGATTCCGGTGTTTAAATCTTCGAAATTTTCAATTTGGCCACTGTATTTTGTAATTAATGAACTTCCCCCATGCAAGCGTTACAGGAAAGAAAACATGATATTAGCTGGCCTTTGGTATGGTGAATCCAAACCAATAATGAGTACGTACCTTTTTAAAACCATTTCATGACTCTCTGAAAAGAATTTATGATGGGTTTGAAGTGTGTACTTATAACAATAAGACAATCAATGTTTATAGAGGAATACTGTTGTGTGGCACATGCGACATGCCTGCAAAATGCATGGTCTTAAACATGACTCAATTTTAATGGTCTACATGGCTGCCCAAAATGCATCCAGTCTGGGAAAGTGATAAGTGTAGGTAGAGGCCATGCCAGAATTTGTCCATGCTCAGATACAAATCTAGAAAATGAAATACGAGATCACAACCAATTCAAATGTAATGCAGAAGAAGCATTTCACACAAAGAGAACAATTTTGGGTGTGAAAGGACCCTCGTGGTTTATATACCATATGCCAGACATCAGAACAGAACAGACATCGACTGGATGCATCATGTTTTATTGGGCATAACCGGCAAATTTTTGTACTTTGTTGTGGTTTAATCCAAGTAACTCTGGACAACCTTTTTCTATTTCTCACCTAGTTGATGTTGTTGAAAGAATTGCAAATATCAAACCTCCAAATTTTATATCGAGATTACCACAAAGCATTAAAGAACACTGCAAACACTGGAAAGCCTCAGAATGTAGGTCCTGGTTACTTTATTATTCCATTCCTGCATTATCAGGTCTATTACTTGACATACATTTCCAACATTATTTGTTACTTGTAGAAGCGATATACTTATTAAATGGGGATTCATTGTCATTACACACAATTGACCACTGTGAGAGACTTCTGCAGCACTTCTGCATGATGCATGCTACCCTTTATTCTGATAGTCAAATGACATCCAATAATATCCATCAACTGTTACACCTCTGTGATCTTGTGATGAATCTTGGGCCATTGTGGGTATACTCCTGTTTTCCATTTGAATCAGTAAATGGAGAGTTACAAATTACTTTTCAATGGTACACAGAAAGTTCAGCTGCAGATTGCCAATAACATCTGTACCTTTCTGAAAGCTCCATTGCTTGCGCGCAGATTAACTGAACACTCCCCTGCTGAACGACTTCATAGTCGTCTGGCGAATAAGGCATGGAATAAATGCAAGAAGGGTATACATATTTGTAATGACATTTTTGTCATTGGAATTTTGAAATCATACAATTTGAGTAGAGATGAAAAAAGTGCAGTGCGTCAGGTGGTAGGTGATTTAAGAGGCAAAGTGATAACAACCTTTTCCCGGATCCTCAAAGGCAATGTTGTCATCTGCCGTTTACAATATACACTTGCCGTCAACAGAAATTCATACTGTGTCATTTAAGCACAATGCGTGCACAGAAAAATTTGGTCAAGTCTTAAGGTATGTTAAAATATCTTTGCATGAATGTCTGTGTACAGGAATATGTCAGTGTTCCACATTCATGGTTCTCAGTGTTAGAGGAGGAGATGCAGTGTTTTTTTAGCATGCATGTGTTCATGAGTGTGGTGCATGTTCCGACTTTGCTCATGTTCCAAAGAACTCTATGGCGGCTTCCAAATTGCATTTAGTTCATGACAAGGGACCATTTTAACGAGATCAGCGCGAACATTCATGCGAATGACAACAAGACCAGATTGCTGCGCAATGACCCAAACTTTCACAAGCTGCATCCGATTCGCCCGGTGCTAGATGAGGTCATGCAATGCTGCTTGCGAGAGTACAAGCAAATTGCTCCATTGATGAGGCCATGGTTGCTTCCGCGGCCGCATAGGTTGGCGCCAGTACATGCCTGCAAAGCCGACGAAGTATGAAATGAAGGTGTGGATGCGTGTGGATCCAGTGAATGCTTACTGCAATGAGTTTGGGGTGTACACTGGTCGAGTGCAGCAAGATAGGCCTGAGAGAGGGTTCGGAGAGAGGGTTGGGAGAGCGTGTTGTGAAAGAGTTGAGCGTGAAGTTGAGAGGGGGGAACTACGTTGTGAATAATGACAGTTATTTCACTTCAGTTCCCGTTTGAAAGTTTGTTGGATGAAGGGATCTTGGCGAGAGGTCTGCCACGTCAACTGCTTTCCGAACCAATTCCGAAAGAGCAAGGAAATCTGGCGGCTGCTCAGCGAGGTAGAATGAGGGCATCCCATCATGGCAGATGAAGAAGAAAAAAAACTAAAATGAATATTGAAGTAAAAAATTATACTAAATGAAAATATAACAAATTTATTATATTTATTTTATTATTGCTGGTCTATTTCCATTCAAAACAATGAAGAAAAAAAAAGGAATTCTCGACTTTGCAACATGGTTTTAACATGGCTTGAATTACCCAACATCACGACTTTTCCGATGTGTTTATTTAGATTATTTTAGAGGAACTCTAATACCACGCACACGTAACAGATGGTACGAGATTACGAGTAGTCAACCTGGAGAAGAGGGGGGGGGGGGGGGGGGGGAGGGGACTATTGCAAATTTGTGTTCAGAAAACAAATTGAAGATGGTAAATAAACGTCACACAAAAGGGAAGAGCAAAAACATCCAAGGGACTGAAAGAGCAGGTACTTGCACTCTTATGCAAAAGAAAAGAGATGGAAAAGGATTTCAATGATAAAGACATAGAAATATTAGATGTAATGTGCACACCAGAAAACCAGGTTACAAAACTTTCAAAGACTCAATGAAACGCACGAAGGAGCTGGAAACCGAAAGATCCAAGAAAAGTGTAAAACAGGGACAAGGATAGCTACAACAATCTAGTATGAAAAATCATGAACCCTGAGGAACGGTATCTGGCATCCATTTCAAACAAAAGAAAAAATGGAATTAATTAGAATTCAAATGAAAACACTGTATTTTATATTAATTATCTTATTGCTGGTCTATTTCAATGTATTCAAAACAATTTAAAAAAAGGTAAAGGGTTAATAGGGTATACAAGAATCTTTCATGAACTAGTCAAGAAACCATATTGGGCGCGCACGAAATAGCCAATGGCATTGCAACTCCTAAACATAAGGCCTCTTACGGCATGTTGTTGTGGATGTAAAAACAAAAGTAGGGGAAGATGTTAAGCTACAGTATCTAAATAAAAATTTGTATTAGAAATAGTTTAACTTAAGTTATAAAACTATAACTTTTAAAGTTATTCAGATGAATCTCTGAAGAACACGCCTTCTTGTAAGCGACAGAGGCTATCAGAGGCTAGCACAGAAAGTTCAGGTAAATGGACCGACCATGTTTTTTTCCTGATATTGCACTACAGTGTGCACACGTCATGATTCTACAGAGACCCCACTTCTGCCTGGAGAGTATGAGGCTTACCTCCCTTCGGGCATTTCAAGAGTTCCAGACCCCCCAGTCCATTTTGACCCTGTATAGGAATCTAAAACCAAATGGCAGAAGTGTTGCAAATTCCCTTCAGTTTTCAAGTGTCCGTCCGTTCAGCCAGCCACCGGACAATTAGCCAGTACCTGAAAAGATGTGTCCAATCTTTCGATGAGGAACTTCTCATGAAGTTCCACCATTTCACAACAGGGAGTGAATGTATGATTGTGCCCAACATTTCAGTCCAATTTAACCATTTGAACGGGCTAGAGCGAAGGATCGAGGCCCATACATGCAGTGCAACAATTGATGTGCCGCTTACATATGGCACATACAGTGAGCTTAGAATTGAGCTCATAAATCAATTAAACAACAAGACATGGTGTTGACCAGCAGTGGTTGTGATCTTTCGCAGCCAATGTTGGTGACCCAGCAAGATCATGGTCCTCCATCACTGGACAAGTTAAGTGATGACATACTACGAGGAAAAATTTCAGACTTAGTTCAACCAACAGCATTTATCCTGCCTAAAAGCCTGGCAGGTTAAGTATCGGCGAGTGAAGAGTCGGGAGGTGGTGAGGGGGATGTCAGAGGGCATTCAATGTAAGGACCCCTCTGCATATAGTGTGTGTACTGCATGAAGAGTGTTCCAAAATTAGCGAGACACCTAAAGATTCATCATTCGAAAGAAGCTGAAGTTCAGGAAGCATTTGCACACAAAAAGAAGTCAAAGCCGCGGAAAGATCTTATTTAAATAATTTGCAACAAAGCCAACCATGCCCACAACCTTGAGGTGTTGAGAACAGGGAGTGGCTTCCTCATACCAAACAAAAGGCCAACATAACAAGGGGGGGTTTGTTGCAAAAGACTACATACCCTGCAGCTGGTGGTGGGGATGGTTTTTCAAACGTGACATGTGGAAACGCCGGAAATCTTGTGCGAGGAAGTCCAAATGTACTGGGAAATCTGGAAGAAAAATCCAGGGCAGAATGTTCACTCCTGTATTCAAAATAATAAAAAGGAATTCTCAACCTCGCAACCATGCAGAGAAAGCCATGTATACAAGTTCAGAAGGAGAGCATGTAAGCATAAGGTGGTGTAGATGGTACGAGTAGTCAACCAAGACTAGAGAAGAGGGTGGACTTCTGCAAAAGTTTGATGGATCCCTCACCAAATGACACAACACAAAACACATCAAATGCCACTTGCCTTCCTATGAAGGACGAAGGACTTGAACTTTGCAAAAACTGTCATGACGAGCATCATGAGTAAAGATGTACTAAAAGACAGTAACTGCAGGGGCGTGCAGGTTAAGTACTCATGAAGGGGTGAAGTCAAAAAGATACCTGACGAGATCATGTCATACGTAGTCGAACAGACATACCGGCTGTATGGAGTTTGTGTTGAAGATCAGCAGACATGTTTCCGCGGCATTGTGCATGCCAATGACATGCACTGCAGGCGTGTGGCCGCTGGAAGCATGAACACACCAAGGGCGGCCCGCACTAGGCCTTTGGCTGAGTAAGCAGAGGAGTAAGTACAGTCCTCAAGGAATTCATGTACAACTTTGGTTGATTATTTTGATCCTCTTGTTTGGAATACTATTTCTGTTATGACTGCTAATAGAGAAGAATATAATTACTTTAAAACCACATCAATTCTTGTTGATAAAGAACGTATACAATATCGAACTGATACTACTGATGTGGGGAAGAAACGTAAACATAGAAGAATTGCTATTATGTGCCTTATGCAATATATTGTAAGTGAAGAAAATAAGTTATCCATTCCATATATTGACTGGAACTTGCATTAAAAGGTTATCCCATTCATCAAAACTTATAGCTTTATGTAATAGGTTAGGGTTTACATGCTCTGAGGATACCCTTGAATCACTTGCCACTTGTCTTACATTTATCTACAACTCCGTAATACAACTGAAGAGATGTAATGCTGTTATCCGATCTGGGAACGATCCGATTTCCCGGCGATAATCGCTTCTGAGCCGGATCCGAGACGGATCCGAGAAATAAATTTTCTCGGTAGAAAATATCGGAAGATTTTGCCGACCCATTTTCTCCAGTAATAATTGAAAATGTGTATGTTTGACAGTCCATTAAGTAGTGTAATTTAAATAAAGAATGGGGGAATCAATATTGTTTACTTTATGAGTGGTTATTTTGGAGAAATTATTGGTTCGTTAATTCGTTTCGCAGTCGAAAATTGAACAGGATGCGCAAAATTGCTAGTCATTTGAACGATATTGCCGACGGAAATGCACACAAAGTTAGGCCGACACTCTCGGGGAGACTTCAGATGTATATCTGTATGATCGAGCTGATCAGCCAGTGCATTCTAAAAGTGGCTCAAAATACGTATTTTGGTTATTTGCACCATGTTTAAATGTTTTGATATTCTACTTACATGATTGCATGGCATTTAAAAGCTGAACAGAAAAAAACTGAGCCCCAAAGCAATGCAAACAACTACTAAAAAAATCGGTAAATAACAACTATACATAACAGATCGCGGATGAATCCATATCCGGCGTAAGAACAAAGACCCGTACATGAGCGAATATGCGTGAAACATGCCAGCAGTGCAGCGGCCCGAAAACTTGCTGCTACCGGTACCGTAACTACTTCAACCTTCCCTCACGAACGTGCTTTGGAAATTTATCGATATATTCAGCGCAGTTTTTCATTGTTTTGGGGGTAATTTTTTTAATCTGTTCAGCTTTCAAATGCCATGTTATGATGTAAGTAGACTACCAAAATTGTATTGATCACAAAAAGGCTAATTTATAGCCACTTTTTGAAGGCTCTCACCAAGAAGATCGTACAAATTTACATGTGATGTTTCCCCGTGACTGGCCGGCTGAGTTCTGTGAATGTGTGGCGCGATGCTGAACAAACGATCGATTTCTAGGCCCAATTCACTTCGGAAAAAAATACTTTTCTTGCGAAACTTAGTTAATTCTGAATAGTCTGTAACTGTTTTTCTGTAAAGATTGATATGTGCATGCCTCAAAGCGTCAACATTGTTAATATTATTGGCATATAAAACAAGAAAGATAAGTCTACAACGCTGCATTTTTTTCAGAGCAAATTGCAATATTATTTTTTTCCGAGATCCGATCCGATCCGAGAATCTCGTTAGCGATTTTGAATTCTACCGATCCGAGAACGATCCGGGATTTTTTCGTTACCTAACAGCATTAAAGAGATGTATATGATTGTGTGGGCAGATTATAAGACTGAATGTCTTCCACCATACTTGAACTTATGATATCACTGTTATACATCTACAGAGGAGTAATTACAGTCCTCAAGGAATTCTCGTACGATTCCTGAGCCCCAGCTCCTGGAACAACTACACATTTTGACAAAACAAAGAAGGAGCTGGATTTTTAAAAACTTTTGCTTCCAACAAATCTACAAAACGCTTTCAACAAAATGCAGAACAAAAAAGACAAGCAAATCCAAATTTGGCGAAGTGGTTCTCGGTGATAGAGGAGGAGATGTGGTGTTTTTTTAGCATGCATGTGTTCATGAGTGTGGTGCATGTTCCGACTTTGCTCATGTACTGGACGTTCCGAAGTACCTGATGGCGGCTTCCAAATTGCATTTAGTTCATGACAAGGGACCATTTTAACGAGATCAGCGCGAACATTCATGCGAATGACAACACGACCAGATTGCCGCACAATCTGGTCTGAATTTCACGGCTGCCAACGGTCGACTTTTTGTTGTACTGAGAAAGGCGACCTGCCTCGGCGGCAATGCGCTCGAAGATGTCGTTCACGAAGCTGTTCATGATGGGTATGGGTTAGGGTTAGGGTTAGGGTTGGCAATGACCCAAACTTTGACAAGCTGCATCTGATTCGCCCGGTGCTAGATGAGGTCATGCAATGCTGCTTGTGCGAGTTCAACCCACATAGGAATTGCTCCATTGATGATAAGGCCATGTTACTTTCGGCGGCTGCCTAGGTTGGTGCCAGTACATGCCTACAAAGGCGACGAAGTATGGCATGAAGGAGTGGATGCGTGCAGATCCAGTGAATGCTTACTGCAATGAGTTTGAGGTGTACACAGGTCGAGTGCAGCAAGATTTGGAACCAGTAAGAAATTTGTGAGTCATTTTATTGAAATTCCAATGTAAGCACAGCTGCAGAATCTTTTTAAGCGGGAAGATTTCTGTAATGATATTCAATATAAATCAAGACGCAGAAAGAGGAATACCAAGATATACTGTATATGATGGCAATCTTTATAAGAATCTTTCAGAGCCTGGCCAGTTTCTTCATCATGAAAATAACATTTCATTTATGTGGAGCACAGATGGGATTCCGGTGTTTAAATCTTCAAAATTTATTTGGCCACTGTATTTTGTAATTAATGAACTTCCCCCATGCAAGCGTTACAGGAAAGAAAACATGATATTAGCTGGCCTTTGGTATGGTGAATCCAAACCAATGATGAGTACGTACCTTTTTAAAACCATTTCATGACTCTCTGAAAAGAATTTATGATGGGTTTGAAGTGTGTACTTATAACAATAAGACAATCAATGTTTATAGAGGAATACTGTTGTGTGGCACATGCGACATGCCTGCAAAATGCATGGTCTTAAACATGACTCAATTTAACGGTCTACATGGTTGCCCAAAATGCGTCCAGTCTGGGAAAGTGATAAGTGTAGGCAGAGGCCATGCCAGAATTTGTCCATGCTCAGATACAAATCTAGAAAATGAAATACGAGATCACAACCAATTCAAATGTAATGCAGAAGAAGCATTTCACACAAAAAGAACAATTTTGGGTGTGAAAGGACCCTCGTGGTTTATATACCATATGCCAGACATCATAAACAGAACAGACATCGACTGGATGCATCAGGATTGGGCATAACCCGCTAATGTTTGTACTTGTGGTTTAATCCAAGTAACTCTGGACAACCTTTTTCTATTTCTCACCTAGTTGATGTTGTTGATGAAAGAATTGCAAATATCAAACCACCAAATTTTATATCGAGATTACCTCAAAGCATTAAAGAACACTGCAAACACTGGTAAGCCTCAGAATGTAGGTCCTGGTTACTTTTTATTATTCCATTCCTGCATTATCAGGTCTATTACTTGACATATATTTCCAACATTATTTGTTACTTGTAGAAGCGATATATACTTATTAAATGGGGATTCATTGTCATTGTAAACACACAATTGACCACTGTGAGAGACTTCTGCATGATGCATACTACCCTTTATTCTGATAGTCAAATGACATTCAATATCCATCAACTGTTACACCTCTGTGATGTTGTGATGAATCTTGGGCCATTGTGGGTATACTCCCGTTTTCCATTTTAATCAGTAAATGGAGAGTTACAAATTACTTTTCAATGGTACACAGAAAGTTCAGCTGCAGATTGCCAATAACATCTGTACCTTTCTGAAAGCTCCATTGCTTGCGCGCAGATTAACTGAACACTCCCCTGCTGAACGACTTCATAGTCGTCTGGCGAATAAGGCATGGAATAAATGCAAGAAGGGTATACATATTTGTCATTGGAATTTTGAAATCATACAATTTGAGTAGAGATGAAAAAAGTGCAGTGCGTCAGGTGGTAGGTGATTTAAGAGGCAAAGTGATAACAACCTTCTCCCGGATCCTCAAAGGCAATGTTGTCATCTGCCGTTTACAATATACACTTGCCGTCAACAGAAATTCATACACTGTGTCATTTAAGCACAATGCGTGCACAGTCCGATTCGGATTCGCCCGGTGCTAGATGAGGTCATGCAATGCTGCTTGCGCAAGGTCAACCCACATAGGAATTGCTCCATTGATGAGGCAATGGTTGCCTTCCGCGACCGCCTAGGTTGGCGCCAGTACATGCCTGCAAAGCCGACAAGGTATGGTATGAAGGTGTGGATGCGTGCGGATCCAGTGAATGCTTACTGCAATGAGTTTGAAGTGTACACTGGTCGAGTGCAGCAAGATAGGCCTGAGAGAAGGTTGGGAGAGCGTGAAGTTAAGAGGAGGGAACTACGTTGTGAATAATGACAATCATTTCACTTCAGTTCCCGTTTGAAAGTTTGTTGGATGAAGGGATCTTGGAGAGGTCTGCCACGTCGACTGCTTTCCGAACCAATTCCGAAAGATCAAGGGGAACTGGCGGCTGCTCAGCGAGGTAACGTGACGGCATCCCATCAATGGCAGATGAATAACAAAAATAATGAAATGAATATTGAAGTAAAAAATTATACTAAATAAAAATACAACAAATTTATTATATTAATTTTATTATTGCTGGTCTATTTTCCGGTATTCAAAATAATACAAATATCAAAGAAACGGGTCAAACCGAGACGGGAAGTGAGCTATAATAATCTGGTAGGGAAACTTGTTAATCATTTTATTTGTAATGACGATGGTACCGAGGAGTGGTACATGTATATTGCATTAATTTTGAAGAAAACACACAATGGAATGGATTTTACATATTTAACAGATTTGGCCAACCATTACTTCTTTTCAAAGGAAGACATGGAAGACATGGAAGACGTGGAAGACATGGAGAAGACATGGCCAATGGCGACCTTTATCTCAAGGAATTAAGTGCAAGTGATGTAGTAGGTTACAAAAGCCAAAGGAAGATAACGCTTCCCCATCCAAAGTCAACTCCTCCTGAACCCTGATGACACCGACCAATTCAACGCCGCTCGTGCTCCCACCCTTTACAGCGCAGGTAAAGAAAATATGAGAGAGATCAAACAGCAATGCGAGTTCGAAAGTTCAGATTGAAAAAAAAAATGGAGAAACAAAACAAAAAGCCACATGGTGAAGAGGCCAGGCCGTCAACATCGAAGAACTGACGGATCATGCAGTCCAAGAATACCGCCGCACGAAGCTAACACCGCAGCTGTGCAACAGGTTCATCGACCATCTTCACAACGTCATCCTGGTAGTCATTGCCAAGGAAGGGCAGCAGTCTGACCTTTAAGCCCAAAAACGAAAGGCTCACAGGCTCCAGCTGCTGCACACGGCCCCTTCTAAAAAAAAACTAGATGGATCTTCGACCAAACCGAAACAGAAGCAATTTATTAAATAAAAGGTATTTCGGGGTTGGAAAGGCTGATAAATTGATTTTTCTAGGTAGGATCAGATGATGCTCTATTTTTAAACGGTCTAAAAAAAAATTGTCACACCTTTCATATCTCCAAGGTTTCTGCATTCTATACAGCATTACATTGGTTACATGTTATCAAACATATAACCAAAAAGCCATATTTTCAAAACTTTGAGATATTCCTTTTTTCATGTCCTTTTCTTATTTTCGACAAACCACCCTGTGCTATTTTCACCCTATTTTAGGAGTCGCGGATCTAAATCTGACATTGTAGGAGATACTGACCGGGTCGTTGTGTATTACGGGGCAGTGCCTCCTGGTGATGAACTGGCAAATGCCACTAGATGCACTAAAGGAGGTACAGAAAAGAGCAACGAAAATCGGGCTGGCGTCCAGAAAAGTTGAAATCAGAATGGACAATCTCCAAACAAAAATTGAACAACTAGCACAACAGAACTACACACTAAAAAAAGAAAACAAAGACTTGAAACAGAAACTAAAGGAAACCACAGATAATCTGTCTGCATCACAGAAGAGTTTCTCAGAGATTTTCGAGTTGGGTGAGGAGGATGGTGAGGAGGATGCATCCGATTCACAGGAACCAGACTTTAAACAAAATGAAAGGAGATGTGAACGACTCTCAACTCCGACTCCCAACTCTCAGGCAGGCAGCTCTATAAGGAGCCGTTGTAGGAGCTGTAGGTTGTTAACTTAACATTACAGTGCCATTTTGTAATTGTTTTCCATTTAGGTATCATATCATCACTGACAAAATATGAAAATGTAATTGAAAAAGAACAAGGTTGAATGCAGATTTCAAAGGAATTTGAATCACATGTTAATTTGCCAGTTGATAACAATATTTTGTAATTATTGTTCATATCACTGACAATATGCAAATGTTATTGAAATAGAATAACAAGGTACGGGATGACATAACAAACATGAATCGTACACATCAATTATATACCTGCCCTTATCATGATCAACTATATAAACAGCTCCAGCAGAAAGATACAGACCCAGAACAATATAAACAGCTCCAGCAGAAAGATAAAGACCCAGAACAATATAAACAGCTCCAGCAGAAAGATACAGAACGCAAGGAGCAGGAACGGAAAAAGTCAAGTGAAGATGCATCACGCGAAGCAAGAATGAAAAGAAAATATGAGAGAGAACAAACAGCTATGCGAGTTTGAAAGTTCAGATTGAAAAAAAAATAAATGGAGAAACAAAACAAAAAGCAAGATGGTGAAGAGGCCGTCAACATCGAAGAACTGACGGATCATGCAGTCCAAGAATACCGTCGCACAAAGCTAACACCGCAGCTGTGCAACCGGTTTATCGACCATCGTCACAAAGTCATCCTGGTAGTCATTGCCAAGGAAGGGCAGCAGTCTTGACTTTTATTTAAAGCCGAAAAACAAAACGCTCTTTTTAGAGCCACCAACACTCCAAGACCGATTCCGGCGGCCAGGACGTTTTGAATATTCGCGTGTTGTTATACTACGTACATTATATTGAAAAAATATCTAATGCAAATTTCCTCTGTCTATCAGCGCCAAACATTGTTGTAATGGAGAGCTATTCGCGAAGATTCATCCGTACTCCTCACCCCTGGGTGTTGGGCAGAAGCTGCGTCGGACGTCGATATGGCCCCACCCCCATGGGCGCAGCCGCCGTCACCTTACCTACGGCTGGCTCCCTGAATGCAAGGAAAACACACTTTCACCTCCAAATGTTGCATGATTATGAGGAATTTGCCATCACTTTAATTTAATCACCAAATTGTATTGTGTTGCAAATCCTGACTTGCTAGTTGCTATAATAGATTATATTTTAAAAGAATATATATATCCCGTCTTCTATTCAAGTTTTTATTCAAATTGACGGAATCAAGCCAATTTTCCCTGTCGTGTTACAATGCACGAACAACACATGACAACTTGCTCCGATATGAGGATATCATACTTTTTTTCCAAAAGTATGAAGAGGGGCCCGTGCCCGAGGAAAGTACGCAGAAAGAATGTTTGCTGTCTTTTGTAAATTTGTTTGGTATTGCGGATGCGAATTTACATCTCGGGAATTTGAAGAGAAAAGCGGGGCGCAAAGCTAAACAGGGAAAAGGGGGAGATCTCGTGACCGAATTCGGCACAACCATCCAACAAGTGGGTCCTTTCTGTTCAAAACTAGGTATCGTTGAGCTCTTTCGTAATGGGAGAGTTTCGTTTACCAAAGGGCAGGATAGGACATTTCATCACCGTCCCAAGCACCCTGGGAAGGTGCATGTTTGGTGTGCCATCTCTCGTAGAGGTGCATCAAACATGATCATCTTCACGGGCAACATGAACGCCAAGTTCTACGTGGAGGAGATCCTCGAAAAGACGTTGCTTCCATTTGTTCGCCATGTTTTTCCTGATCACCATCGGTTCCAGCAGGACAACGACCCCAAGCACACATCAAGGCTGGCTAAGGAGTTCATGGCGACAAATGGCATCAGCTGGTGGAAGACGCCACCAGAATCACCTGATCTCAATCCCATCCAGATGATGTGGCCCGTCATAAAGAAATGGGTACATAATCGGCATCCTTCCAGGAATGCATCCAGGCTTTCAGGTGGGAAAGACTCACCACAGCACTCTGCAACAACGAGATCGATCACCTGAAAAAGTCATCCCAGCGGTGATAGCTGCTCAGGGGAAGCAGAGTGGGTATTAACCCATTAACCCGACGCCTCTTTTCCAAGCCACCACTTATCCAAGTGTTCCACAATTAAGAAAAGAGTGGGAAGCTCCTCATGAAAGACGTGAGAGTGGTTCAATTCAGAAGGGGTTCCCTGAAAGCCTTTGTGAAAGCAGACCACAAAGATGTCAACTTCAATGAAGCCAACCTTCTAAAAAGAGATAAGGGAAGGTGCCAGTCCTGTGGAGCCTGTGGCCAAAATGGCAGCTCCACGTGGCATTCCCTCGATAAAAAAGGAAAGTTCTGCAGCTAGCCACCACCACCATACCGGACAATAAGGGAGCATTCTAGATGAAAACCATCTGGTCAACGACCAGGTAAATGACCTGGAGTCATCGTCCTTCTGTTTGTTGGCAAATTCACTGCGGATCTTTTCCATTTCTCATTGCATCTCTTTCTGCATATCCTCCGGTGCAGTTAAGAGTGTCCGTTGCATCATCTACTTGGTGGCACTGAGCACTGAGCTCTGAACGAATCCGTTCATATTTCATAGTGATGGGTGTGACCGCTGGAAGGGCTGATGAGGTGTTTATAAATGCAAAAATTAATATTAATTGATACAAATACTGAAGTAGATTGAAAGATGACTTCGCAATTGACATCTTTCTTTGAACAGCTAATAACTGACTGACTTCTGTATCATAATTATTTATAACCCTGTGTTTCTACACACAGATTGTGCTTGCCTAGACTACAAAAAATTATTAAATGCTAGCTAGCTACAAACATAGCATTAGCATCATTAGGTGAATGAATTATTTATTTTCAATCTCCTAGGCATCTCCAGCTCCAGAGCGTACTCCAGCTCTATCTCCACCATCACCACCATCAACACCCATCTTAGTTTCATCGGGTTCGTCAACATACGTGCCATCCTACCTTTTATCACCAAGATCACCTCCACCATCATCGCCCACAATCACCAACTTCATCCATGCTGGAGTGCGCTCAGCGGCTACCACCCAAGCAGCTCCCCAGAGCCACTCTCCCCAGAGCGACCCTCCACATCCCCCCAAAAAATACAGATATTCATGATTTCTTTCTCCACTTAACTCCTTCACTTCTGATATTAGGCAACCCAAACAGACCCGACGATGCCCGACATCGCAGTCTTGGAGGCGAGGAAATGAAGGAAGCCGCTCCCAATAAACTGTAAAAACATTTCTATAATAAATTTTGCCATCTTGGTTGGGCCATATAAAAATGGAAACTCGTGGTGGACATTAAATGCTAGCTAGCTACAAATATAGGATTAGCATCATAAGGTGAATTTATTATTTCTTTTCAATCTCCTAGGCATCTAAGAGAGCGAATTCCAGCTCCATCCCCACCATCACCCATCTTAGTTTCATCGGGTTCATCAACAAACGTGCCATCCCACCTTCTATCACCCAGATCACCTCCACCATCACCGACCTCATCTCAGACCACCATCACCTTCCCAACCTCATCCATGCAGGAGTACGCTCAGCGGCTACCAGCCAGCTCTCCAGAGCCACCCTCGCCAGAGCCACCATCTACATCATGCTTTCATGAGCCATACATAACATTTGTCAATGAAGATGGCACATTCAGGACTTCAATAACTTCAATAAGATCTCAACTCAATGCTGCAAGTTTTGAACTGTCTGACATAGAAACATGTACTGAGAAACGTATAAGTAATGAGATTATGCTGTACACTATGGAGCGTTTTTACTATGTTTATA
This sequence comes from Echinarachnius parma, assembly GCA_037951105.1. Lineage (NCBI taxonomy): Eukaryota > Metazoa > Echinodermata > Echinoidea > Clypeasteroida > Echinarachniidae > Echinarachnius > Echinarachnius parma. The sequence goes on along the minus strand of JBAMJV010001060.1, from coordinate 1,062 downwards.
ACGATATTCCAACTGTTATTCCTGGTCTTAAATGTAAGCTTGCTTTAGAGAATGACAAATTTGTTGAAAAATCCCAAGTTTCTTACATGTATGTGCTCAATGAGAAGGCAGATTGTCCAGCTACTTTGAAACGTTCTCTTGGCCTCCTATATGATGCATTTGGAGTTAATAAAACTGTTAATAATTTAGTAATAGCTGGTGATGGAGCGACTGTTCGATTATTATTAAATTTGAAGGCAGAATATGGAGAATCACTTGATTGGGTCATCCCATTTCTGGGAGATTGGCATATTTTGAAAAATTTTCAAGAAGTGCTAATGAAAATATTTTGGGATTCAGGGTTAAAAGACATTGCAAAATTAACACATAAACAGATGACCCTGAATAGTCTTGGTAACTGTACTAATTTTAAGAGGACCCATAGATTCCTTATACAGGTATATGAAGCTATATTTATGTTCCTGCTTCAATGTTTTTTAAACCAAAATTCAGATTCATCTCAGTTTAGCAAAGAACATTTCTTGCAGAAGGTCGGAGAACTTGTTTCAGTTTTGGATCATGAAGAAGGCGATTTCAAAGGCCTTTCAGAATTTTTGCTACTTCAAGAACAATTTCGAGTCCAATATTTCCAACAAAATCAGAGCAAATTTTATGATTTTTGTGAGAGCATGTCTCACAAATGTCAAACTTTCAAATTTTGGACACAGTTTTTGTTTAAGGATTGTTTGTGCTATCTACATCTATGGATTGCCATAAGATCGGGGAATTGGGACCTACGAACTGCTGCATTGAAGTCAATGACACCTTTGTTTTATGCCTTTGATAGGCAAAATTATTCTTATCTCATTCCATGTCATTTACGCATGCTCCATACACTGCCAGAATACATACTCGATCATTTTAGAAGTGGTGCATTTGTGTGTAGCATTTCAGGTGCAAACTTTTCTAAGGTAGCTGCTGATGAAGCCCATGAAATGCTTATTAACAAGATGTGAAAAACACATTTTCTCATCGCTTGCCACAGCATGTTGAAAAAACCTGTGCAACTTTGCAATCTCAAGC
>JBAMJV010001059.1:22500-185248 GCA_037951105.1 Echinarachnius parma | reverse complement strand
CCATACATTTTGTACACAAAATTTCAGTTTTGTTCAATTTTCTCAAAATTTATGTTTACCCTTCGTTCGAGTTCAACATATGTTTTGTAGAATGCTTTTATGCATAATATATCATGAGTTGGGGGAATGGAACAAATGTGACTTTGAAGAAAACTGTAAAAATGGGAACATTTGTGTACAAAACATATGGGGAGTTGTCCACACACTTATCAGAGTGCGTTGCCAATTTGAGTTCCCCATAGGAATAAATGGACATCTTCAAAGAGCCGTAGTTTTCTTGTTTCTTACCTGATTATGCTCTAACTTTCAGAGATTATACTTCTTAATCTCTTCAAGACTATGAAAGCAACATTTTGCTTGGGTTTCATTGCCCTTTAATGCGCGGTAATAATACCGCGCATAATATTCATGTTTATCGCATCGGCGCGCCGCGGCGGCCATCACACTCATCTTCGGTTCAAAATTCTGTTCGGAGTCGCGCTAACACATAGTGAGAAGCCGAGGAGGCGCATATTATTTCCCGTTTTTACCGGGCGTAAATATTACTACCCGTGCATGTGTTTTTCACCAGTACAGCGTGTAGCGCCAGCTATTGCTTCCCATGGAAAATGCAAGCTTGTCCCATCATGCCCACCTTCCTTGCACTAATACAGATAAATAGAATGTATTCGCATAACATGGTCCCTTTAAAATGACTCAATTACCTAAATTTAATGTATCGAGATCGACTGTGCCGTCACATTTCATTTGCATTGATTTATCGAATATCGTTTGAATTAATAACCCGAAATACTTTCTCTCTTTCATTTATGGTTGAAAACCAATCAATATAAGTAAAGTTTGAATAATGTCTGAAATTGTGAAATGAATGACACTTTAGATGTTGTGATAAGTACCGGTCTCCATGGTGACCATGTAAGAAGGGGGTCGATTGGAGAGCCCTGAGAAGGACTGTTGGTATTCTTGTTAGTTCTACAAAGGATTGTGGTCCTTAAACAAATTTGTAAACATATTTTAAGTAACGTTGATAATCAAATGCAATAGGGATTGATATGTGGATATAATACCCTGCATATGTGTAGTATAACAAAATCAGGACCGTTTTGAATTAGGTTTTCCTTCATCTTTACTTTCGCTGACAAATTATACGTAATCCATCGTATATAATAATTAAATATGAATACATTTGCTACAAAATATGTTTTTATTTAGTTAATGGAATGAAACTACAAACAATGACCAATTAATGATTGATGTGCCGCAATGTACAATAATTAAGAGTATTCTTGTATTTGTCCCATTTCAATGACATTCATCCATGCACAGGGAGATTTTCTTCAATAGTTTCGGAATCATCTATCGAGCCAATATGGACGGTGTCGATAATACCCCTACAGCATTTTACAATTCTGGCGATAACTTCCCTATCTGGACTATCTTGATGGATTATGACGGTAATACTAACATGTCATTATCATTTTAAAATTCTAGCTTATGCTATATATTGGTTATCTTGGATTGTGTCGGCGGCCATCCGCGTGTATTACTTGTATTCCCTTATTTAAAGTGGCCCCGATTTCAGAAGGGGGCAACATGTGACTTTTAGACTGACTTTATTGTAATTTTTTCACGGAGAATTGGGATATGATGACCTTTTCCCCTCGTAAATATGCATTTTATCAAACCGTCTAAAATCACTAATGGGAACCCCCAAAATTATCTGAATGCTGTCCGCATTAAAGGGATAGCCCCTCTTTTGCCAGCCAAATTTCAAAAGTTGCGAGGTTATTGTCTTATATGAAAGAAAATTTCATTTAATAGGATTCCTGAAAAAAGTAGGGCTTGAAATCTCTATTTCGTGGAGTTATAGACCTAAAACTAATAAACCATCGTCCAATGGTTAATTGTGCATTATGCGTATTTTCACCCGGTGAGTAAGTTCGTACACGGATTTCACGGAGTGCCAGATCGCTATTCCGCAATTTCGTCAATTGGCAACCAATTTCGTCAACAATGTTGGTTGCCAATTGACGAAATTGCTTTCGCTTTTATGTGTTCAGCAACTGTGACCGACGAATTTGATTTGCAATCGACGAGAATGTGAGACTTATGACTAAATTGTGTGATCTTTGACGAAATTGATCGACGAAAGACGAAATTGAAGTTGGGATTTCCGCTCTGGTGGTTCTTCGGGACGAATTTGAATGACGAATTAATGAAATTGAATGACGAAAGTGTTAAAATGAATGGGAAAAACCTATATTATGCTTAATCAGTAAAACTCCATGTCTAGTCGTTGACGGTAGATTTGTGTGTGCGTGCGGGTGCACTCTATAATAGTAATACATACTGCTATCGTTCTTTGACAATTTGCTGTCAATTCAAATCCCTATTTTTAGTTTGAATTGATACTCATCGAGAAAATGATCTAGATTTAAGATATGCATGCATTTGATTAGTGGTAAATGTGTAACACAAAAAACAGTGAATCTATTCTAGCAAAATTGTCATGGGAGTGAAATATGCAGAATCACAGTAGGACAAGTATGAAGTAAACACCACATAATAGTCCAGTCAATATATGGCCTTGACCTCGGCAAAATTGCAACACGGGATTTTTTTTCGGAATTCTGTTCAGGAAACTCCCCTTAACAACCAAAAAAAAGTCCCAAGGAATCGAAGTTGCGGAAAGTGGTTTAATTTGCATAATATGCAAATTAGGTATTGTTTAAAGGTAAAAATATTAAATTAATTGTTAAACAATATTTATATACTATATTGACGCCAGAAAAGTATGGCAACCCAATATTAGTATTATAAGGTACACGATGAACGCATACCCGTACTTGTAATGACTACATAATTTGCATAATATGCAAATTAGGTTCCCCCAAAAAATAAAATATTCCATATTGTTGAACAAAATAGACCTAGGGTTATATCGAGTGGATGCAAATGATAAAGCCTTTATATTTTTAAGTTCAGATATGAAACAGGTTAGGGTGGCACTCAATCGAAACGTTAGCATGAAAGTACTTTGCATAATATGCAAATGAGCTATAGTTTGATTGGATCAATATGAAGTTATATATTGCTTAAAATCTAGATGCACTATCATAGCCAGAATAGTGTGCACATCTAGTATCAAAAGCCAATATACCATAACACACGATGACACGTATATCAGTTCAACATAATTTGCATATAATTTGCATAATATGTAAATTAATGTCCACAAAAATAGTAAAATATTGCACATTTTTATCAAAAAACGGACTTGTTGAGTGAATACAAACGATAACACCTATATTTTTCAGGTCAGTAGTACCAAGTATTTTTGTTAGACATCCGACCAAAACAGTAGGCCTGTAATTAAAGTGCTTTGCATAATACTCAAATGAGCTATTGAAACGGTTGCTGATAATTTTAGTTTTTATGTAACTTTGCATTTACAAATGAATGAAAACTATAGGCTACAGAATGGTAATCAATTTGTACCAAGTTCAACAAACACATCTATAGTCCAGTCAATATCTATAGGGTCTTGAGCTCGGCAAAATTGCAACATGGGAATTTTCTTCGGAATTCTGTTCAGGAAACTTCCCTGAACAACATAATAAAAGTCCTAAGAAATCGAAGCTACGGAAAGTGGTTTAATTTCCATTATAAATATAAGCTAATTTGCATATTTTTGAAATGCGGTGAGGGGTCATTTTCTATCTAGGAATAGCACAATATTGATAAAAACGATTATACTATAGGGTAATTTAGGGCAAGGCATCCATTAACGGTGCTCATTTGCATGTGTCGTATAGGCAACGCCCTAAAAGCTAAGATGGCTGCCCCTAATTTGCATATTTATGAATATTATTGGTTTTAAGTGGTTACAGCCTCTAATGAGCAATCATTCCGGATTAACATTCATGTTCTAAATATGTAGTGAAGCTATTTCAGATTAGTTGCCACCTTGGAAACCTCTATCAATGCATATAATTTGCATAATTGGGTTATTTACCTAATTTGCATATTCCCCTAAATTGAGTATATTGGGAGCCCGGAAAGTAAAAATTACAAGTTATACCACTTTTCCAAGGTTTTGTGGGGCAATAAGTCAATTTTTTATACTTATTTTCCATATAGCACCATGGCAACCTTCTTAAATCCAATATGGCTGCTCCCCACATTTCACATGTAATGATACACAGCTTCATTCTTTTGGTTATATTAGAACAATATTAAAATTTTTGGACTCTCAATTATTCGAATTAGCAATCGGAATACTTAAATTGCAATGTGCTAACAGTGAATAAATTATGCTCTAAAAAAAATGCCTTTAAAGTGGCAAATAGCATTATCTCCTTTAAAATGCCAAAGACGGCCATCTTGGATTTATGTGGGTTGCCAAGGTGATACGTCGAATTAAGTATCATAAATGGATTTCCTGCCCCCAAAAACTTTGGAAAAGTGGTATTTCACGTCATTTTTATTTTCCGGGTTCCCAATATACTCAATTTGGGGGAATATGCAAATTAGGTAAATAATAAAATTATGCTAATTATATGCATTGCAAGAGGTTGCCAAGGCGGCAACCAAGCTGAAGTATCTTTGATATACATTTAGAACATGATTAAAGAAAAAAACACTATAATTATTGCTTATTAGAGGCTGTAGCCAATGAAAACCAATAATATTCATAAATATGCAAATTAGGAAGCAGCCATCTTGGATTTCAGGGTTTTCTCCATATGGCACTCGCAAACGAGCACCGGAAATAGATTCCTTGCCCCAAAATACCTTAGAATATTTGTTTTAATTACTAGCGTACTATTCCTAGATAGAAAATGACCCCTGACCTTATTTCATAATTATGCAAATTTGCTAATTATCTTTATAATGCAAATTAAACCACTTTCCGCAGCTTCGATTTCTTAGGACTTTTTTTGGTTGTTAAGGGGAGTTTCCTGAACAGAATTCCGAAAAAAAATCCCGTGTTGCAATTTTGCCGAGGTTACCCCCTAATATTTGCTAGATTGACTGGACTATAAGCTACAGCTATAGTGCATTGTTTGAATTATGTTGTATACATACTTCATTGATGGAATGAGGTATAGCAGGGGGTTGCAATACCGAACGGGTTGTATTACCGTATGTGCAAATTCCCATAGGAAAAACGTTCGAATTTTGAAAGTTGAATTTGAAAGTCGGCATTAACGGAGGATAATAAATGGATGTTTAGCAAACATATTCCACTATTTCCCGAAGAAAATAAGCGTCCTGGGGCGTTATACGCGCGTTTTGTCGCGCACCAGTGGCAGCGCGCATGTCAATGACATTCCCATGCAAAACATTCAGATTCGGTATTGCAACACGAAATTTTGCGTCGGGAAGAGGCTTCTTTTTTGGAAGGGTTTACAAGAAAGTTGATTTGGAGAAAAAACGGTAAATTCTTGAAGATATTTTACATCAAATGTGTTCTTTATGATTTTATGCAGCTGCTGGTATAATTTCCACTTTGATTTCATGCATCTCATTTTTGTTTTGTGCCGTCAAACAAAAAGCATCCGGTAATAGGACACGATACCATACTATTCCAATCTTGATCCACTATTAAACACTCATCATTGTAAAGGTATTGGACATTAAGCTTCCATGGATTAACGTTCTATATTATAGCTTAGGTGAAACGTTAATCCAACGAGAATCCAACATTTCACATCTGTTGTTCACTAGCTTTGATGTTAGAAAAGTCAATTATTTTACTTGTAGCACAGGTGGTTAAAACCCCCTTGCATAAAAAAGGATTTAAAAATCAGCTGCTGGAATAAGGATGTATGCCAACGTTGGATCAACGTTGGTTCAACGTTGGATCAACGTTGGTTATTATTCATGAATATTCATGATCGGTTATCATTGACTGCAAAAAGCATTAATTATCGTGTTATTTGATTGTTCAGAATGAATCCAATGTTATTATTTACTCATTATTTGAAATATATGTAAGTTATTTATCTACAAAAACATACTAAAGGTTTGTTTCCATGATGTATTAATGTAAATTCTTAAAACTTTATCCAAACATTCAACTTTATCCAAATACCAACCATCAAACAAATATTAAAACAGAAGCTAGGTTATATAAAGCTGAGTGGATGAAGATATGTACATGTAGTGAGTGTAGGAATAGGAATAGGACTATATGGATAGGAATAGGAATAGGAATAGTTTTAGGTATAGGTATAGCAATCATAGGATAGGATGCTCTAGATATCACCGATAGGCGTGCCATATGAATATTAATTTTTTTTTTTTTAGTATGGTGAGACGTTGGTCCAACGTTGGAGAAATGTTGGTGAATTACGCTGGACCAACGTTGGATGCTTGTTGGAGACATGTTAGAGACATGTTGGATTCTTGTTGGAGAAATGTTGTATGCTTGTTGGAGACATGTTGGATGCTTGATGGAAATATGGTGGATGTTTGTTGGACACAATCATGTTGCTTTGACGTTGGATCAACGTTTGCGTACGCCCAAATGACGCTGGTCCAACGTTGGCGAAACCAAAATACCAACCTTGGATCAACGTTGGAAAAGCGTTGGTCCAACGTTGACAAATAACAATTTTCCAACAATTGACCAACGTTGATCCAACGTTGGTATTTTGTTTTCGACAACGTTGGAGCAGCGTTGTTTGGGCGTACGCAAGCAACGTTGGTCCAACGTTGCCGGACAACGTTGGACCAACGTTGCCGAAAAAATTGGACAACGTTGGTCCAACGATGGACCAACGTTGGCTTGCTACCTGGGTTATTGACCGATATATAGTTTGAATGGAGGAACGCATTCGTTTTTCATTCGTAGAATCCAAATTACAGGGCTGTTCGCTATGATTTTTTTGGTTTGATCCCCATCCGTCAAACCGAAAGCTGTTCAGACGTTTTGTAAAAGAAGACCTGTCCCGTTAAGTTCACATGAAGCACGTGCGCGATGGAGATCGCTTCTGTATACATGGTAGGCTATACAGGGTGGCCCAGAAATAACGGAACGGGGCACTTCCCAAAATAAAGTAATGAAATGAATGGGTCCACCGTATAGTGTGTCTTTTCAATTGAAAATTGATACCAAGAACATTAATTTTAGTTGTGTAGTTTTTGTTTTAGAACGCTGTGAGTGACACCATGTCAGGGTTCATTTTTCTTCAATTTTGACTGACCTATTGGCTAAAGAATGACCCAAACGGCTCGTCATAGAATTACGATGCACTTGATGCGGACACCTTTGTAATGTGCAATCGACTGAATAGCCGAAGCTCCGCCTTTGAGCGGGGCGTAGTAAGGTGATGTGACATGTAGGAGGTGCATAATTACCATGGTTAACAAATTAAATGAGTCGCTCCACAGATCTTGTGTGAGAATTTAATCGTGCATTTAACAGTATTTTGTGAAATGTGGTGAAAGGGAAACGGGCTAAGATTTCGGGTTGTGGTCATTTTTCTAGGGGGTTACTACCCATTTATATCTACACGTTATCTGCATGATCTGTACTACGCCACTGCCAGACTGTCTACTTGTTTACGACCATGGCGGAGCTTTGGCTATTCAGTCGAATGCACATTAACAAAGGTGTCCACATCATAAAGTGCGCCGTAATTCTATGACGAGCCGTTCGGATCATTCTTTAGCCAATAGGTCAGTCAAAATTGAAGAAAAATGAACCCTGACATAATGTCACTCACAGCGCTCTAAAACAAAAACTACACGACCAAAATTAATGTTCTTGGTATCAATTTTCATTTGAAAAGACACACTATCCGATGGACCCAGTCATTTCGTTACTTTATTTTGGGAAGTGCCCCGTTCCGTTATTTCTGGGCCACCCTGTATAGGCAGATGAACTTCCGCCTGCAGTGACGTGACTTTTTAGGGTCAGGGCCTAGAAAGTCACGGAAGGCTTTTAAACTGGTGAATATATGTAATTTTATGTTATTGTAGTTATCTTTTAATATAATTAGGCAGGTATATTGATCTAAGAGGATATCTAAATGTAATCATAAGGAAGGTTTGCCGGCTCTATTGTAGACAGATATACAATCGATTGTAAAGTTGCAATTAATTGCAAGTCAGATCAAGTGCATATTTTCTGACCTGCAAATAAATTGAAACTCTATAATCAGTTGCAACTTTTTTTGCGTAACGGAATCAAGTAGAGGCTGTTTTTTGTTCCTTTCTGTCATGATGGTTGAATGTTTTTTTCTTCTTTTCCCCCACAAAGGTTCGCGACTGTTCTTGCCTATAAACAACACATTCCATTCGTTGTCCACGAACCCGACCGGTAACCAGGGGTTACAAAATCACGCGGCATATAGCGGCCCGTATCATCTCGGCACAGGTCTGTCGTGGCATGACGACCACTTCTACGCCTCTTTAGTCCCTGTCGAACGGATCGTTGAATTTGATGATGAGGGTGGCGAAATTCGTAACGAAGAGTTCGAGTTCCTGTCGAATGTCACCGGACTCAAAGTTGTGTCATCACGACAAGGTGAGAAATATAAGTACGCAATGGCAAGTTTGTTGTGGTTGGAAGATAACGTATACAATTGTGAACATTCCCAACAAAAACTCTAGCCGTCCTCATATACCGCGTTGCATCGATATTACCAATATAAGCATGGAACCGATTTAAGATTTCAGAATTTCTCTTTGTTTATAAAGATATTGTCCGGAATTCTCATCAGTGGGTAAATTTGAGCCTGGCCTTAAAAGACAAAGACAACCGATAACCAGTTAAACCATTTTGCACCTGCAGACCTTTTGTCTTGTTATTATTCGCCACCGGAGATATTCTAATACTTTCCTTTCATTATACATTCAATCCCGTGCGTTCTGCTTATAGGCATCAGGATAATGGGCCCCTTGAAATTCAGTCATAGTCGGTTATCTGCCAAATTGCGTCCTGTTTCATCAAGGACATTGTATTGGTGGTGACTGGTTAAACTATTACTCAGTGGCACAGCGAGGGTCAGCGGTTTTTGTATGTGTGCAAATAATGCAATCTGGTGTGTATTCCTTGGAAGAAAATTTGATAATACTTAAATTCGATCATCTCCGTCATCATTAGACCGCTATATACACACACTTGTTTTTTCCAAAGTGTTTTTATTCCTCAAAATGAAAATACAAATGAACCTAAACATAATATTAACATTTACATATTACAAATATTTTCAAATAGACGCTATAAAAATGTTACATCATTACATATTTATAAACAAACAAAATATGACAATTGCATTTTTTAATACAACAACTTGAATATTAAGCAAATAACCATCGACTGGGAGGATGATGGCAAAACTATACGTGCCGAGGTGATCTGCGAAGGTACTGTCATGCCGAGGCGTAGCCGGGGCATGATAGTTACCTTTGCAGATCACCGAGGCAACGTATAGTTTTGTATCCATCACCCGAGTAAGGAGATTTGGTTATTTGCTTTATATCCCTCATATTATTTTGATAACAAGCGACCGATAACTAACACAAAGTGCTCAAAAGTTTGGGATGTTAGGCAATTGATTAAGTCTTTTATTCTAATTTTGTCAATCCTGCACATGAACAAGATTTATGATTAAAAGGCTAAGACGCTTATATACCTTACAAAAACTGTACTACCCTTTAACATGTTTAATGAGTTTGATATGGGAGGAAGTGCATTACCCACTGTAGGGAGCTTTTGTTTCTTTGGGGCTTGAAATTGTAAGATTTTGTGCATACATAAGACATACTTTTCACATAACATACATGTATGTCAGGAGTAAAATGTATGGAATCAAACATACATTTATTGTATATACTTTTGAAAATGGTGGGAGAGGGGCATTACCCTCCTTTTTCAAATGCGGGGGGTGGGGGGGGGGGGGGGGGGCATGATCCCCTCTGTCTCCCGGCTTTTGACGCCATGTCCCTTAATTGGTATGCAAGGAGTTAATTGTTTAAACACATAACCGGATATTGAAAAATTATAATATGTGCTATGTATTTGTTTCAATTAGATGAGAAACATGTGCATACCATGTATACCATAGGTTTGTAATTATAGGCGAATATGAATGAAAACTTTGTTATTTTGAACGACCCAATGTGAAATTGTGATCCGGACGTCCGATTTGTCATTGTTGAGGAAACTGAATGAAAACTGCGCATTTGTAAGCGGTTGTTAAATTGATAAGTGCTAAGTCGATTGACCAAATAAGTAAATCAAATGAAAAAACCGCTATTTTGAATGACATTTACACGCCGACAGCTGTGTTTCGCGAATTTGAATGAACTTTGTATCAAAACGAATGAAAAGCTTACGAAATTGACCGAGAAATCCTATATTCCTTCAAAACGCAATAGCATAACACATAACACGAATATACCTATACAATAATATTGAAACAAATGGCAATTTCCGATTTTAAATTGCTAAAATTTTCAAGCTCGCTCCGCTTGCTCGCATTATTCATATTTATGCAAATTACCTTCAACTAATTAAAGACGTTTTTTTTCCTTATATCCTTTATTCTCTCTCCTTTTAATTCGGATGAATGGTAAAAAAAAAGGCAAATATGGATGCAAAAATACCTAAAGTATGCACCAAATCCCACCATTTTATCATAAAAAATGCAAAAGCTCCACACCGTGGAAGGGGGGACACCCCCCTCCCACACCCTCCGCTCTCAGTCCCTTCGCTCCCTCGCGTCGTGGGGTCATCCATAATTTTGTGTTGCCCCCCCCCTGGAAATCCTGTGTCCGCCACTGCCTAGACCCCCCAAATACGGAGTAGGTTTTAATTCATTTCCATCAATCATATCAAATACTCTACGTATACCTTTCTGAAATAAGTCACTATCAAAAACCATTTTATTCCTTAAACATATATGCCTATTACTAAATATAATATGATTCATCTTATTTCCTTCATAATGCCTACAAATATCAAGTTCTTGCCATACTTTCAAAATATCTTCATAAAATTGCGGTATACCCTTCAATTTCATATTTCACCGATCGTAATCTCCATATTCCCTAGCGAAATAATCAAAATATAATTTCTAAGCAGACTGTCCTTTCCCGTCAAGTAGGCGTTTAAAGTGATACCTGTAAAGTGTCAGATATTGCACAAAATGCATTTGAGACTTCAATCCTATATCAATATCATTGTAAAATACAATTGAAAGATTTGTGAAAGTTTGAAAGAAAACGAAACACTGTTTACCTAGTGGAAAAAACGAATATTGAGTTCATATTTTATCACCGAATACTGATGGTCTGCCATACATTTCTCGCAGTAATGAATGATCCGTTTGAGATATTCGCACCCGTGTATGTTTACACACGTAGTACAGAATTCATGGAATTTGCTCGCTCGGCTCAAAGTTCAATCTCCGGAATGTTCCCACGCATGCTGCAATGCGGACACGTTTAGCTACAACAATTGTACTTTTTCAATTGCGTTAATTAACGCTTTAGAAATAATGATTTTTAATGATAATTATCTTCATACTAAAGGGACATTTGAAAAAATCAAACCCTATTTTATTCTTCTCTTACCATAAGCTAAACAACACGGTAGAAGAGAAATGAGGAAGCTCCAAGTAATTTTCGTGGATTTGGACACTTTACAGGTATGACTTTAAGCCACATAACTTGTTGAGTTTTAATTGCTATAACAAACCAATAAGGCGAAAGGGGATCACCCTGTCTTACTCCCCTTTAATCAAAATACCCAGTTGAATGTCCACCATTCATAACACAACTACTAATATCATTATATAAAATATTAAAGGGGTAGTAGAGTTTTGGTAAGGCTAAAAATTATGCATGTGATGTCTTGTTAAATAATGAATAGATAAAGGGAGCATCAACAACTATTTAAAATACGCTTTTGACAATTTCTGAAAAAGTGTAAGCATTTTTTTAATTTTTTGAAAAAATCATGTAATTAATTGGGCCCCAAATAATTATCAGATCGGATATATTTATTGATATTTCAGCCGTTTCTGGACCGATTTTGACCGAATAAAGTTTATTCTGCAATAAATATTGCATGTTCTCTTAAATTAGACTCTCAGTTTTTCATTACCTAAGCAGCGCCCTCTCTACCAAAACTGAACTTCCCCTTTAACACATAAACAAAATGTTTCTCCAAAACCAAATGAATCTAATGCTTCATATAAAAATGTATGTGAAATGGAATCAAATGCCTTCTCAAAATCCACTGGAACTAAATATCCAATAAATTGGTCTTAAGAATGAAAAACATATCATCTAACAAACTTACTGCTTCCCCTATGTTTCTATCTTTAACATATCCCAGGGGCGTCGATCCGTTTTTGCGATTGGGGGGGGGGGGGCGAAATTTGAAAATTTGAAAAATTTTCCAGAGTGACCACTGAGCTAGCGTAAAGCCCCACATTGGCATGCCCGGAAGTTTTTATTATGCGCTCATTGAAAGTGTATTGATGGCTCGAAGACGTAACTTTGGGGGCACCCACATTTGGGGACAATAATGGGGGTCCAGGGGGCGGACCCCCGGAAACTTTTAGATTTGCAACTCATGAGTGTTAAAATTGTATAAATTAGTGAACCTACTCGTAACGTATTTTTAAAAGGCATAGCGAGAAAAAGATTGCGCCTTGCATGAGATGGATCCACGTGATCCTGTATACTATAGAGCCATCGATATAGTCTAGGGCAGTGGGCTCCCATGAAACTAAGTAAGGGCCTCAACAACTTCTCGAAAGTGGAGGGGAGACATTGAGAGGAAGCGAAGCGACCGAGTGGGGGAGCGTGTGGGAGGGGTGTCACCGTCCCACAGTAGGGAGCTTTTGTATTTTGGGGCGTGAAATTGTGCGATTTGGTGCACACCTGAGACAGAAATTTCACTTAATATGACGTATATAAGTATGGAACCAAACATACATAAAGACCAAGGGAGAGGGTCAATCTCCTCCACTTCCAAATGTGGCGGGGGGGGGGGGGGGGCATGAAATTCAAATTGGATTTGACTGAAAGATATATTTCAGATTATTTTATTTTCTGTGACGGTGTGCTATCTATAGATGAGGGTTTAATTACACTGCCCAACACATTTCGAAAGGCGAGTTCCCCCAACCAAAATTGCAATATGTGAAGCTGTATGCGCTGCAAAAAAGAGATTTACAGTCCTTCTTAAACTAAAAACGGCTATTTTGAAGATTAATTAAATTGATAAAGGTGTCTTTCCGCTCTTTTGCATTATATCACTCGATTTTTTTCTTCCTCATTTTCGGAATCTTTGGGGAGGGGGGTCGGGCAAAATGATATGTTCGGCCCCCAATATTTGTATTGGGAGGGGGGGATGGGGCGACCGCCCCCTGCCCCCCCCCCCCCTCCCAGGATCGACGCCCCTGCAACAAGACAATAGGTATGCAGGTGCAAAATGGTTTAACTGTTTACGGCAGTTTTTTGTCTTTATTAGGTCGGGCTCAAGTTGAGCCACTGATGACTCCATGACCACATGCATGGCATGGAAGACCTTTAACTCTGTACAAAGTTTGTAAACCGAGTTAGCAAATATCATTCTTTACATTTTCGCTCATTAGATGGTCATATGATATTCATTTACCATGGAATGTTCAAGAGTAGACATATCAGATCAGAGAAATGCACATTGTATCAACAGTTGGTAATTTCTCTTTTGCACATGTCAACAAAGTTATGAGATCCCTGTAAGGAAATCTAAATGCTGGCATTTTGGCTGACTGCAGGGACGGAGTGAGTGATTTGCATCTATATCAAACAGCAATTTGTATGTTTAAATACACACAAAATTCACTCCCTCTTTTTTATGACGTATTTATTCCTAATTCCCTTGTCCACTCATACCCAACGCGTAATTGTACTGATTTTCACTTACACAATCCTAAAACTTTGTTAGCGCATAAGTCCATAAGATATCATGGTCCAGACACTTGTTATGCACTTCCTTGGCATATTAAACAATGTACATCTCTCTATTCATTTAAAGCTACACTAAAAAAAACACATTATTTCACAATATAATGTATAAAGAGAAATATAAAAACGTTCTTTGTAAAACTTTAAAAATTTAATTAAATTTTGGTCTGACGTTACACAGTAATGATGATAATCCAATATTTTGGCTCTAGAGGACACTTGCACTTGCACACACACGCACCACTCGCACACTTGTTTTTGTTTAATTTCTCTCTTATCTCTGTCATGAACGTATAATTATTAGCTTTATAAAGACGAGTTTCATATGCTAATTCTAAAATGATTTATATTGAATCCAACTGTCAATGTTTATATTTAATTGAAATATATATAGTTTGAGTATCATGGCCTCCCTTTTTTAATTTTTTTTTTATTACTTAGCCAATATTTCACAACTGTATTTTAGCTCGGTTGACCGTCTGCTCAAGCTTTTGCTTATAATAGTGGAGTACCTTAAATGAAAAATCGTGACACGGTGGACAAAATCCTAATTTTTTCAGCAAAGCTTCGTCTTGATGTAAGAATTAAGAAAAGTGGTTGCTACAAGAAATCTGATGACAGGATCATGTTAAAAATGGCGACCATCTTGGATTTCCAAATAAGTACATGGGTTTTCCATCCAAAAAAATATACAGCGTGTATGAATTTGTTTTTAACGGTTTCTGGCAGTATGAAACATTAAAAAGTACATACCTTAAATTTTAAGAACATCGCACTTCCGAAAAGCTGATTTTTATTCAAAATGGCCGCCATTATCTTCAAAGTGCCATAATTATGTTATTATACATCCCACAGATGTAACTTTGATGTCTACCCCCACGTTTTGTGGGTCAAACAGTTCATTGAGAACATTGATAGTGCAATTCAGTAATTAGAAGCCATACAAATCCAATATGGTGTCTAAAATGGCCGCCATTTTCTCAAAAACGCCATAATTCTGTTATTACACATCACACAGTTGTATTTTTTGTGTCTACCTCCACATTTTGACGGTCAGGCAGTTCATTGCGAATAGCGATAATGTGATTTAGTAATAAGAAGCTAACCAAATCCAAGATGGCGTCTAAAATTGCCGCAAATTTTGTTTGCGGCCATTTTTGGTTGCCATTTGGAATCATTTTGGCTTTTGGCATACATCTATCACACTTTAATTGCTTTAAAAAGCTTTGTGAAACGTTTAAATCAAGAGGTAGGCATACTGTAGTGTGAATATTAAATCATATTATGGTATCATTTCTGTAAATTGGTGGCCATTTTGGACGCCATATTGGATTTATAACTGAATTGTGTTATCACTCTACTTTTCGATGATCGAAATGCTTGACCCTCAGCACGTGGGGTGGATACAAAAAATTACAACTGTGTGATGTGTTATAACAGAATTATGGTACTTTTGAGTAAATGGCGGCCATTTTGGACACCATCTTTGATATTTGTGGCTTCTAATTACTAAATTGCACTATCACTTTTCTCAATGAACTGCTTGACCTACACAACGTCGGGGTAGACATCAAAATTACATATGTGGGATGTATAATAACAGAATGATGGCACTTTGAAGATAATGGCGGCCATTTTGAACAAAAATCAGCTTTGCGGAAATGCGATGTTCTTACATTTTAGATACGTATTGTATAATGTTACATACTGCCAGAAACTGTAAAAATAAATTCATACACGCTTTATGTTATTTGGGGTGGAAAAACTATGTATTTACCTGGAAATCCAAGATGGCCGCCATTTTTAACATGATCCCGTCATCAGATTTTGTCTAGCAACCACTTTTCTTAATTCTTACATCAAGACGAAGCTTTGCTGAAAAAATTAGGATTTTGTCCACCGTGTCACGATTCCTTCATTTTTTGCTCATAAGGTACTCCACTATAACGGCGACCTTCTGCTTTCTCTCTGTATAAACACAGTGGCCCAACGTATAACTTACTCTTACTCATGTATAAGTAATTTTGTTCTATATTTTGTATATTGTTTGTATACCTTATGATTTATATTACATGTTTTATCCATATTTGTTGTAACTGATTTGTTTGATTGCAGAAAATAAAGTCTTTGAAATGAAATGAAGTTCTTGGCAGGGCGGGGCACGTACATACCCCATTAAGTAATACAAACTATAAGTGTAACATTCCGTACAAATAAAGAAATACATAATATGTGCCTCCGAATAATTCAGCCCTACCCCCCCCCCCCCCCCTTAAAAAAAATGTATATATATAATTCTACTACCGTACGCCACTGGCTGACTGGTAATGATAGAATAGAATTACCTCCTGCGCAATTCAACACAAATTATTTAGATAATATTTAGTATCAAATGTATGATCAATTTAGTATGGTTCCCATCATGTTATCGATGTGGTCCAGGACCATTAACCTGTAGGTAGATGTGAATATGGTACAATAATTTCGCCTTTATAACTAGTATATAGGGGAAAAAACACCTACCTATAATGACTGAAAATTACTTTTGTTTCCAAATGGATGGACAGATCCCACCGGATGGGAATGCGACTACGATGAGACTGGGGGCAACCTCTGTGGGTGGAGCCATGCGTTTGAGGACAACTTAGATTGGCTGAGACTACCACGTGACCAAGCAAATCCTAACGGTAAGACATTTTAAATGTCTTAATCATATTTTTGTTAGCTGGCCTTAAACAAAATTAAGGCTTGAAGCCTCCTTTTCATGGAGTTATATGAAATTAAATGAAATTATTGTGATTAAAAGTGAGCAAAGAAAAATGGGATTCCTGATGTATTGCCATAATAATTAGTTCAATATTTACAATTTACATTATTCATAGTACAGATTAATGAAACATCCTGAACTAACAATACAGTCAAACGAATTGACAAAAGGGGATAACAAAATGGCACAGTGCTAATCGAGGTTAGTCCCGAAAATAGTGAATTACACAAACAAAATACATTTCAGCTGAACTAACTTATTTACACTATATACATACATTTAATTTGTATAAATTAGAAAAGATAATTAATATATATACATACGTATATACATATACAATATTTATAATAATAATAGATAGGCAGATGAATAAATAATGTATATTTATTTAATTATACTCGCTACAAATATACTGTTTTAGTGCTTGGCAAAAGCTTTTCCGCCTATTATTTTCTCTTAAATTAATCGGTAGTTGATTCCACGAATGTGGTCCTGAATATGATATAGATTGTTTTCCAACGTTTATATTACATTTCCTTTTATTCCGCGTTTCATACGGATGATCAATAAATGAGAAGTAATCAATTACTGATGAAATAAGGTAGATTATTATTTATCTAATCATGCATAAATACGCAAATCATATAAAAAGTATTGCTTAAAAATGTCGAACAGTTTTAATTCTAGAAAAAAGTGGACCTGATGGATGTCTATAATCTTTAAACGCTAAGACCCGTGTGATTCGTTTCTGAAGCATCAACACAGAATTCAAATTTATTTGTTTTATTTGCTGCACCCCCAAACCTCCAGACCATACGTTATATGTGAAAGAATGAATGCATTATAAAGCATAACCAAACATTTTCTCGAAACAAAATGTCTTAATTCCTATTTGTTTACTGACTGTCAGTAAACATTATTTACATGTATTTTCCAAGTTATTTTTGTTTTCCAATTTATATGTTTACAAGTCTTTTTCGAAATATTTTCATCCCTTTCAAATTGAGTATCATGATGCATTTGCTTTGCTTTTCTTAAAACTGTTGTTAATATGTTTCTATATGTTCTCTATTTTTCCAGACAAGTTAGTTAAACATTTGATTTTATCACCTTATCATAAAGTCTATGTTTTGTGAGATATCGACCGTCTATTGCTTTTGTTATCCAAGTTTTTTTCTTTTTAACGGAAACGTTAAGTCTTCTTTTTTTCATTTGGCGCATGTATGTCACATATCTGCATGAACCGTTGAAAAAGGGCATTTTATAAGCATCATTTGCATCGGAGCATTCGTAAACGTCTAACCATTGCTGACTCATTTATTCGTTGCTAAATGACTGTACAGAATAATGGAGAAAGTTCCTGCAAGGTACATATTTCTTGCTTGATGATGGCGATTTAAACTTTTCAAAAACAGCATAAACAGGGAAATGATTGGCTATTTCAACATCAATACGACCTGATTGAATATTGTATGATGACATATTTGTATAAATATGATCAATAGGAGATGATGTTCTATTTGTTACTCTAGTTGGGCGATGTATCAATTAGCGTAAACCATAACATTCGGTCATATGTGGGAAATGTTGGCTTCTGTTATCTAACGATAGCATATTAATATGAAAATCTCCAATAACAATACATGGATTACGTTCTAAATGTAAGCTATGCAATATCCTGTTCATTTCATCAGTAATACCATCGAGTATACTGTCTGGTTTTATATAAACAACACCAACAACAACATGAACATTACCAAGTACTTCTAGTGGTAGTGCTCGGAAGCTTCAAAAATCGCGTCACTCCGCCATCTTGCCCATGTACAAAGTATATTGGACACGTGACTTGTGCGCGATGTTGTTGTTGTTTAGTTTGGTGGCAATCAGTCAAATCTGACTATTGCCAATTGCTTTTCTATTAATTTCTTCTTCACATATTTTAAAAATATTATAACATTTTATATATCATCAACAAATTATTTCTATGGCACCGCTAAAACTATCGCGATATTGTTTTTTTCCTACCTATATTATGAATATTACTTTTATATACGGTACTAAAATATAACAATTTTCCTTATTTCAATAACAAAGCCCACCTCTCACATCGGGACTCCCGCCACATATGTGGAGGTGGGCCTCTTATGGTCAAAACGATTCTCTTACAACACTTAATTATAATATTATAATAATAAAGCGCAACCAAGCTAAACAAATTTATTCATAATAAACACTATATTAAAGCTACTAATGAATTATCGCGATATGCGTTTTTTTTTCTTCTTCATGTTAATAAACTAATTCTTAAACAAATTAGTTCAAACATTTCGTGGGCTTATTTTGTGCATGTTAGTGCAAAGAGATAATACATGGTTACTTTGTCTTTTTTTCCACTTCACTTACAAAGTGAGATAATCCTAATACAATACAAAATAAACACAAATCACTCCTACTATTTCTGGTGCCTGCTCTCACATTGGAACTCCCGCCACTGATGTGTAGCTTGGCATCAACATATATACATACTCGACAATATTTTATGATATTAACTAAATTATACAAAAAACATGTAGCGACACGACAAACAAAATAATACTATATACACGCCTAATCATTTCGATGCTATTCTCACATATTAGGGACTCCCGCCACAGATGTGTATGTTTGCATCAACACAATGGTTATTAACATTAATATACACAACTCATCACTGTATCATTAGATTAATTAAATTATAGCGACAAGACATACTCAAACAAAATTTGACAATGCTCACTCCTACTATTTATGATCCCTGCTCTCACATTGGGACTCCCACCACTGATGTGTAGCTTGGCATCAACATTTAACATACAAAACCATTATTATATAATACTCAACACTGTATCATTAGATTAATTAAATCATAGCGACACGTCCATCAAAACTTTACAATACTTTACAATGCGATAAGTCGGCCTTCTAGTTATAAACGGGTTGGTTTGTTTATTCATAATTCTATGTGTGCAACCCCGTGGGACGTCACAATGCTTGTTTACACAGTTCTACGAAGACAAACTTGCGAAAGCGATAAAAAAAAAAAGATGTAAAATGCTTCGTTTTGTAAATTATATGTTCTGTAGTAAATAAATCTTAGCAGTTTCGTAATTATTATGGTATGTAGTTTGATTTTGGTGGAATGGAAATGCATAAAATGCTGTGATAATTCTCATTGTTACGGGAATTTGTTCGGCAATATCTGGTGGACTGCGTTTGATCTGCTGAGCTTCAGAGTCAAATTCAGTGAAGCGAGTGCAGTAGTGATGGTGAATTTTGTAAATTCCTAATATATTCACACTCTAGCGAGTAGATAGACTGGGTTACTAATTATGGTAAGTCTGTTTTCAATAATCCAGCAAAATAAACGATTCCGTGATTGAGCTCGTTTTATAAAACAAATAGTACTACGGTCTTATTATCGTGCGTCATGTAAATGTATCCATACTCTCGGCTTTGTTAGCTGTGCGTTACGCATTCGGCTTACGCCTCTTGCGCAACGCACTAGCTGACAAAGCCTCGCGTGCGGATGCATTTACACAACGCACTCTATAGACCGTGTATTATTTGTATACTTCTGATTCTCCGAATAAACAATTAAAGGGAATATCCGCCTTTTAAAAATCGTCTGAACAGTTTCCAGTAGACGAAAGAGGATGAATGTAACACACACACAAACATTCAGATCAAACAGCCCTGTAATTTGGATTCTACGAATAAAAAATGAGTGAGCCCCTCCACCAAACTATATATCGGTCAATAAATGAGTTTAACTAATAAAGCATAACATTACAACAGTATTGTACTTATTCTTGCAAAGGTATTGTGAAGCCGACATTTGTAAAGGTATGTCACGGAAAAGGTCTTGAAAATTAAGAATATAAACTTACATGTAGTTAGTTTTAGCCAGTTTTTGATGTTTTGTTTAGTATTCGCGTTCGGCGTTGCTCGATCACGATCTGTGCGCGGGTCACGTAGTGGTCACGCACAGCAAAATGGTACTCCGTGGAATGCGCCGCGAGCGAAATTTCGCACCGGGTGAATACTCGTATAATGCACAATTAAACGCGCTGTGTCGTTTTTTAAAATTATTTTGAGGTCTCTACCTCCACAAAAAAAAGAAATTTCAAGCCCTAATTTGTTCAGACATGCTGTTAAATGACATGTTCTTTCATATTATACAAATGATGCGCAGGTATGAGTGGGTCGGTAGGAATTGTTTGCACAAGGTAACTATGGAACTGTTAAACCCACGAGGCGAAGCCGAGTGGGTTTAGACTAGTTTCCATAGTTACCGCGTGCAAACAATTCCACCGACCCACAAAATAAACTTGCGCATCATCTGTTTTATAGAATGGGCATTGTTACGCCCCCCAAAAAGTCAAAAAATTAAAAATTAGAAAAATTACCGGATGCATGAAATAATTTTACCGGACGCATGAAACTTTTTTACCGGACGCATGAAATTTTTTACCGGACGCATGATTTTTTTACCGGACGCATGAAATTTTTTACCGGACGCATGAAATTTTTACCGGACGCATGAAATTTTTACCGGACGCATGATTTTTTTACCGGACGCATGACTTTTCATGCATCCAGTACAATTAATTGTCTGCACAAATTTTGCTCTCAACCAATCAGATTGCAGGGATTTATCAACCCATTCTATAAAAGACAATAACCTCGCTACTTTTGAAATTTGGCTTGCAAAAGGTGGACAGTCCCTTTAAGTACAGAACTAATCTTACCCCCCCCCCCCCCCCACCCCCACCCCACATACACGAATCTTGCTCACGGCCACGATTGCTCCTTAGGATCTCATTTTTATCAAAACAAGAAAAAGCCGCTCTTAACCGGCTTGGTACGAACAGTCACGTCACGTTCACGTTCACGTCACGTGAAGGTTCTGTACCTTTTGTGAAACAGGTCACCCAAATCTACGAAGTGTAGGGTAAAGTGACCCAACATTTCGTGAAATAGGTCACCCAAGTCTACGAAGTGTTGGGTTACGTGACCCAACAGTTTGTTGATATACTATATGCAATTTATGAAAGCTCACGTAAATTGGCGCTTGCGTACAAAAAATGAATGTAAATTGTCGTTGAGAAGAGACTAATTCTCGGTATATTTAATCGTGAACGAACAAGTCCTACCTAAACTGTTATACCAATTATAGGCGTACCCAGGCATGGGGGCAGGGGGATTAATTGTTTCATTGACTGATTAATTGATTGATTGATTGTTAAATTAAATGATTGATTTATAGATTGACTCGATTCAATCACCATAATTTTACACTATTAATCAAATCATTGTTTTATTACTTTTAAACTCATTGATCACTCACTCACTCACTCACTCACTCACTTTCACATGCAACGCCACTAACGCCCACGCGCAGACGTCCAGCACGGGAATTTCAGGCGTATGCGAACCGAAGGTCCGCTGCGTGTAGCATGCAGTTCAGCTGGAAATCAACATTTGCCGAAATCCACGCACGACACGTCTTTAGAAATACTCTAATAACAAGACAAATAATGCAAGTGGTATGGTTGTACATTACCTAAATGACAGAACTGCATATTATCGTCTCAGATTACTCTGAATTATGCACGTATATATTATAAACATAATGATTGAAATGATTAGATAAGGCGGTTTCGGCATTTTCGTCGACATTTTAAAATGTCTTTGTGCGTGTATGTCTAGTCTTAGTAACAAGCGCTTGCAATTTTAAAAATCTTGATTAAACACTCACGTCACGTTTTGGTAGACGTGACGATTCGAGTTTTACTGGCATGGAAAACGACAAATTGTTGGGTCACTTTACCCTACACTTCGTAGATTTGGGTGACCTGTTTCACAAAAGGTACAGAACCGTTCACGTGATGTGAACGTGAATGTGACGTGACTGTTCGTACCAAGCCCTCTTAACCCTAAAAAGGCCGGGCTGTTTGAGGTCTTCCTACGGCCGGGTGGGGGGGGGGGGGGGGGGGGCGATCGCCGTGAAAATGTGCACGCATGATAATTCTAATTTTTTGAAAAATTCCTTAATTTGCATATGTATGGTAATTTATGCAAATAAGGTCATAAAACTCATATTTTTGCCCATAAATCATATATTCTTCATAATTAAACATTGGTGTTTACTACATATTCTTTAGAGCATTAAGAATGATAATACGACAACAATTTTGGAAGAGCTAGGTTCTTCCTTATGTTTCTATTGTTTTTTTTTATAATTTCTTATGTATTTCTTTGTTTTATTTTGCTTATTTTTGTATTGTTTTTGTTGTTTATTTTATTTCTAACTATAATTCAACTATTTTGAACCCCAAACAAAAATATAAAATGTTAACAAGACCAAATAACCAATGATATACCTCCTTTTACGAAAACTGATATTTCCCTATGTTTTGTACACAAATCACGAAATTTAGCGATTTTCGGGCTGACATGCATAGACAAAAGAACACGTGACTTTGTAACAGTAGATCCAATTTTCAAATTTATTGTTTGGAAACATGCGTAAGACCCAAAAGAAAAAGTCACCAAGCAGCGGCGCGTCATCTTACCGCGTGTTGGAGCAATCACAAAATCGTGATGGGGGGGGGGGGGGGCATTATGGCCCCCGGCCTTTAGGGTTAAAGGACAATGGAATCCAGACAAATTGATGTATGCACCATAAGACACCAAATAAAATGAATAGTCCCTGAAAATTGAGTACAATCCGTCAAGAAATAAGAAAAACTATTGCTCTTTGAAAAGAGCCATTTATTTATACGAGTGACTCAAATTAGCAACGCACTCTGGCAAAATTGTCGACTACTCCCCATATATTTTGTACACAAAATTTAACTTTGTTCAATTTTCTCAAAGTGTATGTTTACACTTCGGTTGAGTTCAACATATATTTTGTAGAATGCATAACATATCATGAGGTATGGAAAAGTGTGACTATGAAGAAAGCTGTACAAATGTGAACATTTGTGTACAAAACATATGGGGAGTAGTCCACACACTTGTCAGAGTGCGTTGCCAATTTGAATTCCCCATAGGAATAAATGGACATCTTCAAAGAGCCATATTTTTCTTGTTTCTTGCCCGATTATGCTCTAAATTTCAGAGATTATTTATCCTAATCACTTTATGTCTATGAAAGCAACATTTTGCTTGGGTTTCATTGTCCTTTAATACCTCGGCCGCTAACAATTTAGGCGACGGTCTCGGCCACGATCGCTCCGTATTACCCCGTTTTGAGGTTGGTTGAGGCACACCCCCGCTCCTTAGACCCCCGTTTTGAAGTTGGCTGAGGCACACCTCCGCTCTTCAGACCACTGTTTTGAAGTTGGCTGAGGCACACCCCCGCCGAAAGAGCATTCGAGTACTCCCCCCCCCCCCCCCACCCCCACCCCCGGGAATCATGGACGTGCGGATTATGCACGTAATACCCAATACATGTCAGATCGTCACTGATGAATGATTGGAGCTCTGATATTTAGTGAAACTCAATATTTCAGATACAAACTTTGCGATGTTCGTCGACGGGTCCAGTCGTGCTGTCCTTGTGAGCCCCTACTCAGACGCGCTGAATGACAATTATTGTCTCAACTTTAGCTATATCATGGACGGCGTTTGGACCGTTGGTAACCTCGAGGTACGTAACCCAGTGGCGTAGCTAGAGTTTGTTTCAGTGGTGGGGGGGGGGGGGGGGCGCTGGTGACCAAGCACACAATTGGCTTTCAGCATAAAATTGCCGACAATTATCAAACCTATACTGTATAATGCATGATTATGACGATTTTTGTTGTCCATTTCTTTTTTTCTACAAGTATTTTGTGTGGGTGGTGGGGCGGGGGATGAAGGGGAGGGGGATGGCCATTTACAATTTGTGGGGGCATACCCCCACAAATTGGCATTACTTGTATAAGGATACTTATTATTGGACTTAACAACCTCTGGATAATATCTAATGATTTTTGTCAACCTGGAAATACTGCAATTTTCTAAAATGTTTTAAAGCGGAGTTACGCGATATTTGAAAAAACGGCGGCCATTTTGGATAAGAATTGTTTTACCAGTTGGTCTCCTTCGATCGTTGTTGTAATACCGTAGATTGATTGTTCACGGAGGTATATGTTTAGATACTTTGTTTCAAATACTAGCATGTCCAGAATCGAAACTATTGACAAAATGACGGAAGAAAGTCGAAAATGGCAGCCATATTGACCGCCATCTTGGAACAAAGGGGTTTTCGGGGACTTTGCATATATGTTATTCTAGACACATTTCTGGACATATATACCTAGGAAATGTCAGCTTGTTCGAAAAATGTCCAGGTTTTTTATGAGGCTTTCAGATTAACTTGTGTCATATATTTTGTAATAATGTTTTAGGCTCGACTCACAAACTTGATTTTATTTGAAACTGTCCATATTTTATATATTATTATTTGTCCGCAACATAATATATAACAATTAACAATAGAGTAGAATTATGGTTATTTCTTGTAGATAAGATAAAGAGAGTTGGTGTATAATATAATAAAACAGTATGTCATAAAATGTAATAGCATAACATTAAACAAAATATAATAGAATTCAATGAAATAGAATGCACTACAGCACATTACAATGGAATAAAACGGAATGAGATATTATTCAAAAACATTAAATATACATGTAATAAATAAAATGCACGAATAATGGATACAGTTTTGACGATTCTCACTTTTAAACTGAAGGTTCGGTTCCGGTTCGAGGGCAACGACACAACCATCAACCTGCTGAGCCTTTCCGGGGACCACGGTGTCGCCTGGTTGAATCACACGCTCAACGTTTCTGGCCTTGGACTCGGGTACTTCGACTTCGTGGCCACAGGCGGGTTCGCGGACACATACTACTTCGGGATCGACGATGTCCAGTTCGGCCCCTGCAATGAACACCCCGACGTCACTGTAGACAATGGCGGTGTCGGTAAGTTTAGCCATCTTTAGTATACTAAAACATTATTAATTTTGATGGAAAGCCCGCATTGTAAAATGGAAGCCATAACCAAATAGCCATGACGACGACGTCCAAAATGGCCATTGCCATGACTACCCCGAGGTCACGGATAAACGGTGACTTGCGATGTTGGAAAGTTCAATCATCTTTTTATCAAAACAAATGGAAATGAGCACAGAAAAATGTGCTTAACCGGGATTCGAACCCGAGACCTCAGGATTGCTAGCTAGACCGGTGCTCTACCAACTGAGCTAAACAGCTCCTGTGATAGTTTCACTGACGTCCTAATAATAAAGCAAAATATAGATAATAATAAATAATAATATCAAGCATTTATAAAGCGCCATCTATCTAGGTAGCCTATTCCGAGGCGCATAACAAAGGAAAGAAGAATAAAAAAGAGAGGGAAAACTTAAACAAGCACAAATACCAATACAAGCAACTAATATATTAATAAGCTACACTAAACAAGTATGATTTTAATTTACTTTTGAACACTTCTAACGAGTCTATTGTTTTTAATTCTAAGGGTAATCTATTCCATAAATCCGGAGCTGATGCAAAAAATGCTCTATTTCCATAAGTAACGCGTGTTTTTTGAGTTTCTAATAACAATCTATTTGAGGAGCGGAGGTTACGTTGTGGTACATATGACCGGACTAACTCATTTAAGTAACAAGGTGCCACACCATGAAGTATCTTCCAAGTTTGAAGCAGTATCTTAAATTCAATACGCTGGCGAATAGGTAGCCAATGTAAAGTTTGTAGCACAGGAGTTATATGATCGTACTTTGAAGTTCTAGATAGGATCCTAGCTGCAGAGTTCAAAGCAAGTTGCAATTTATCCAACAAATATAATGGAATATTATACAAAAGAGAATTGCCAATGTCTAATTTTGAAATAACAAAGGCATGTATAAGCATAGAGGCAGACTTATCATCAAGAATCTTTCTAATGCAATTGACATTATATATACTATAATACACAGACTTACACATTTGTTGTACATGGGATTCCATTGACATATTCTCATCAAATATAACACCGAGGTTACGGACAGAAGATGATGCCCTAATTTGTTCACTGCCAATAGTAATACTCTGAGTATGAATCATAGGTTTCTGATACTTTGAAGAGATAACAAGAAACTCTGATTTACAACCATTTAATTTTAACTTATTCACAACCATCCAAGATGCCATATCAGATATACAAGCTTCAAGTCGATGTTTGGCTGACAGTTCACTATTTGAGTCACTAGGATTAAAAGGAAGATACAACTGAGTATCATCGGCATATAAATGAATTGAAATACCGTGGCTCCTTGCAATACTTGCTAAAGGCCCACAATATATACTAAAAAACATTGGTCCAAGGACCGATCCTTGGGGAACACCAAACTTCATCTTAGCTGAAGTAGATGTTGTTCCCTCAACACTAACTACAAATGATCTATTTTCTAAATATGATGAAATCCAATTAAGTGGTTTACCTTTAACTCCATATGATTCAAGTCGATTGAGCAAAATTGAATGGTCAACAGTATCAAAGGCGGACGATAAATCCAATAATACCAAAAACACAGCCTGTTTCCTATCAAGGGCATGCAAAATATCATTAGAGACACGAATGAGGGCTGTTTCAACACTATGACCCTTCCTATAGGCTGACTGGAATGGCTCTAACAAATTATTATAATTAAAGTGATCCAACATTTGTGAGGCTACTATTTTCTCCAGTATCTTAGATACAAACTTGAGATTCGATACTGGACGAAAATTAGCAAGATCTTTAGAATCTAATGACACCTTTTTCAAGAGGGGGGACACAATAGCTTGTTTAAAAGACTGTGGGAACTGAGCTGACTGTAACGACATATTAACAATTGCCCTGATAGCAGACACTGGTAAAAATTACGTCAAATTTACGTCATTTTACGTCGGGTACGTCGTCTTAACGACGTCTTAAATTAACGTCAAAAAGTGAAGATTTTGCACCCGCGTTTACCGTGATATCGACGTCATATTTTGACATGATATTGACGTATTTTTTTCCGAAAAGGCGTCTTTATGACGTCTTTAAGTCGTCAATTTGTACCATTAATTACGTTATTAAGACGACATAAAGACGTCGTATTGGTCAAAATAAGACGTGATTTTTACGTCTGGATTTGACGTGATTTTCACCTTGTGTACGTCGTCTTTAAGACGTCGTAAATTAACGTCAAAAAGTGAAGATTTTGCACCCGCGTTTACCGTGATATCGACGTCATATTTTGACGTGATATTGACGTATTTTTTCCCGAAAAGGCGTCTTTATGACGTCTTTAAGTCGTCAATTTGTACCATTAATTACGTTATTAAGACGACATAAAGACGTCTTATTGGTCAATATAAGACGTGATTTTTACGTATTGATTTGACGTGATTTTCAAGTCGTGTACGTCGTCTTAAAGACGTCATAAATTCACGTCAAAAAATGAAGATTTTGCACCCGCGTTTCACGACATATAGACGTCATATTTTGACGTGCTAACGACGTCTTTTTATGACGAAAAGACGTCGTATTGACGTCATATTTTGAAGCGATTTTTACATTATTAATTATTAATAATTTTAAAAATGAGATGGTTATGTCTTGTAGTATATTCCACAGTCAACAGCTTTATAACATGTAACACATAATCCTATCCTAAACCTATCCTATCATATCCTAAACCTATCCTATCCTACTATAACCTACGTCTAACACCTTACTGATCAGTTGTCGTATAGGTTCCGTATATATATCCCGCTTCTTAGTATGTGAGATTTAAATGGTTAGTATTGACTGTTTAGTATTTCAAAGAGTTGATGCCTAAATAATTAATTTGCAAATCATGTTGAAAATATTAAAAACAGGTTGGTATTTATATTAGTTTTAATATCTGCAAAAACAAGATCATAATAACAATGTTTTCAATGTAAATAGTTATACAAATTGGAATTTTACTTTGCACTCTAATGCGATTGTTTATAATCGATCATGAATGAATCCTGTATCCATTAGACCTGAAGACGTTAATCATAAGTCCTACTGTGTTTTCTTTTGTTATTCATGTTCTAAAAGGTTTCTTTAGAAAATTTAGCAATATTACCACCTTGGGATCATTGGGTTATTTCCACTTTGATACGATCGTTTATAATCGATCATGAATTATTCCTGTAGGCGATCCTCTTATGTTGTAGACGTTCATAAGTCCAATATTTGTTTGTTTGTTTTTACTCATGTTCTAAAGGGATTCTTTAGGAAATCTAGCAATATTACCACCCTGGCATCATTGGGTTATTTCCACTTTGATACTATCGTTTATAATCGATGATGAATTATTCCTGTAGGCGATAATACGGTAGGTTGTAGACAGTCCAATATTTGTTTGTTTTTTCTCATGTGCTTAAAGGTTTCTTTAGATAATTTAGCAATGTTACCTTGGCAACATTGAAAATTTGTTGTAGAATTAGCATTATACAGATAATCAGCTAAATTGCATATTTGTTTTATTAGGTCAGAGGCAGGCGCGCCGGAAGCAGTTTTGGATTGGGGGGGGGGGGGCAAAACCCCAAGGGGGCTCACAATTTTTGTGTGTATAGGGGCTCATGCCCAACCACACTCTGGGTTGCCAAGTTTGAGCCAGAGGTGAGAGTGAGACATTGCGAGGGAGCGAAGCGACTGAGCGGGGGGAGGGTGTGGGAGGGGGGTGTCCCCCCTCCCACGGTAGGGAGTTTTTGCATTTTTGGACTTGAAATTGTGCAATCTGATGCATACCTAGATAGGAAATTCGGCTGTATTTGGGAAAGCGTGATATGATTTGATCGACCAGAAAGTTTTAATATATTTTTCACGTAGAAAACAAATAATTGACACACTAATAAATATGTACCCCAAAACACACACACACAACACAACATAAACCATAATTATGCAACATTATGTATGATCCAACAACACACTGCCAATAATGAGTCCCGATGGAGCGAAGCGCCTGAGGGCTGGGGCAGGGAGGGAGGGGGAGGGTTTGGGAGGAGGTATCCCCCTCCCACGGTAAGAAAGATTTTGCATTTATGAATTTGAAATTGTGCAATCTGGTGCATACCTAGATAGGAAATTCAGGCTTAAGATTAACTGCATCTGGGAAAGCGTGTTATGATTTGATATATTTTTCACGAAGAAAGCAAATAATTGACGCACTAATAAATATGCACCACTCCCACATAAATATTGTATCTAGTGTCATACACAGTTCCAACTTCCAACATATTGCCTTATGTATGATCCAACAACATGGCCTACAGCCAATAATGAATCCCTGATAGCAAACACTGGTAAAAATGACGTCAAATTTACGTCGTTTTTCGTCGTGCACGTCGTCTTAAAGACGTCTTAAATTCACGTCAAAAAGTGAAGATTTTGCACCCGCGTTTACCGTCATATAGACGTCATATTTTGACGTGAAAATGACGTATTTTTTTCCGAAAAGGCGTCTTTACGACGTCTTGAAGACGTCAATTTGTACCATAAATTACGCCATTTAGACGACATAAAGACGTCTTATTGGTCAATATAAGACGCGATTTTTACGTCTGGATTTGACGTCATTTCCACCTTATGTACGTCGTCTTTAAGACGTCGTAAATTCACGTCAAAAAGTGAAGATTTTGCACCCGCGTTTACCGTCATATAGACTTTATATTTTGACGTGATAATGACGTATTTTTCCCCGAAAAGGCGTCTTTAAAACGTCTTTAAGACGTCAATTTGTACCATAAATTACGTCATTTAGACGACATAAAGACGTCTTATTGGTCAATATAAGACGTGCTTTTTACGTCTGGATTTGACGTCATTTCCACCTTGTGTACGTCGTCTTTAAGACGTCGTAAATTCACGTCAAAAAGTGAAGATTTTGCACCCGCGTTTACCGTGATATAGACGTCATATTTGGACGTGATAATGACGTATTTTTATCCGAAAAGGCGTCTTTATGACGTCTTTAAGTCGTCAATTTGTTCCATTAATTACGTTATTAAGACGACATAAAGACGTCTTATTGGTCAATATAAGACGTGATGTTTACGTATTGATTTGACGTGATTTTCACGTCGTGTACGTCGTCTTAAAGACGTCATAAATTCACGTCAAAAAGTGAAGATTTTGCACCCGCGTTTACCGTCATATAGACGTCATATTTTGACGTGATAATGACGTATCTTTTTCCGAAAAGGCGTCTTTACGACGTCTTGAAGACGTCAATTTGTACCATAAATTACGCCATTTAGAAAACATAAAGACGTCTTATTGGTCAATAGAAGACGCGATTTTTACGTCTGGATTTGACGTCATTTCCACCTTGTGTACGTCGTCTTTAAGACGTCGTAAATTCACGTCAAAAAGTGAAGATTTTGCACCCGCGTTTACCGTCATATAGACGTCATATTTTGACGTGATAATGACGTATCTTTTTCCGAAAAGGCGTCTTGAAGACGTCTTGAAGACGTCAATTTGTACCATAAATTACGCCATTTAGACGACATAAAGACGTCTTATTGACGTCATAAAAAGGTCGTCCATACGCCAAAAATAATTGTTTAAATGTCTTTGAAAGACGTCATAATCACGTTGTAATAACGTCGTCTATACGACAAAAAATAATTGGAAAAAATGTTTTTTAAAAGACGTCACAATGACGTAATGAGGTCGTTCATACGACAAAAAATGATGGCAAAAACTAGTCTTGTAAAGACGTCATAATGACGTCTTAATATTGTCGTGCGTACGACACAAACCTTAATGGCAAAAATGGTCCTTTCAAAGACATTATAAAGACGTCATTATAAAGCCTTTTATACTACAAAATAAATACTTAAAAATTATCTTTTAATGACGTGATAATGACGTCGTTTTTACATTCTTAATATGACGAAAAAGCATTGGAAAAATGGTCTTTGAAAGACGTCACAATGACGTTGTAAAAAGGTCGTCCATACGACATTAAATGATGGCAAAAACTAGTCTTGAAAACACATCATAATGACGTCATATTAACGTCGTCGTACGACACTAACCATAATGGCAAAAATAGTCTTTAAAAGACATCATGAAGACGTCAATTTTAAGACTTTTTTATGACAAAATAAATAGTGAAAAAATGGTCTTTGAAAGACGTCAACAATGACGTAGTAAAAAGTTCGTCCATACGACAAAAAATGATGGCAAAAAACTAGTCTTGAAAAGACTTCAAAATGACGTCGTAAAGTGGTCGTCCATACGACAAAAAATGATGGCAAACAATAGTCTTGAAAAGACGTCAACATGACGTCTTAATAATGTTGTCCGTAGGACACAAACCTTAATTGCAAAAATGGACTTTCAAAGACATCATAAAGACGTCGTTATAACGTATTTTATACTACAAAATAAATACTTAAAAATAATCTTTTAATGACGTGATAATGACGTCGTTTTTACATCCTTAATATGACGAAAAAGCATTGGAAAAAATGGTCTTTGAAAGACGTCACAATGACGTTGTAAAAAGGTCGTCCATACGACAATAAATGATGGCAAAAACTAGTCTTGGAATCACATCAAAATGACGTCGTATTAACGTCGTCGTACGACACAAACCATAATGGCAAAAATAGTCTTTAAAAGACATCATCAAGACGTCAATTTTTAGACGTTTTGATGACAAAATAAATAGTGAAAAAAATGGTCTTTGAAAGACGTCAAAATGACGTAGTAAAGGTCGTCCATACGACAAAAAATGATGGCAAAAAAATAGTCTTGAAAAGACTTCAAAATGACGTCGTAAAGTGGTCGTCCATACGACAAAAAAATGATGGCAAAATAGTCTTTCAAAGACATCATAAAGACGTCGTTGTTACGTCTTCTATACGACAAAAATAAATACTGAAAAAGTGATCTTTAAATGACGTAATATTAATGTAATTTTTACGTCCTTCCATACGACAAAAAACAATTGGAATATGGTCTTTGAAATACGTCACATTAACGTCGTAAAAAGGGCGTCCATACGACAAAAAATGATGGCAAAAAATTGGTCTTGAAAAGACGTCAAACTTACGTCTTTATAGCGTTATTGATACGACATAAACCCGTATGGCAAAAATGGTCTTTAAACGACATTATAAAGACGTCGTTATCATGTCTTCTATACGACAATAATACATTCTTAAAAATGGTCTTTGAACGACGTTATAATGACATCGTTTTTACGTCTTTCCTACGACAAAAATAAATAGTGGAAAAATGGTCGTTTAAAGATGTTATAATGACGTCAATTTTACGTCTTTTATACGACATAAGGCATCATGTCAAAAATGGTCTTTAAAATACGTCATAATGACGTCGTATTCTGATCGTTTGTACGACATATGACGTGTTTACCAGTTTACGACCAAATTAAGATGTCATAAAGACGTCAGTCTGCTATCAGGGTGATGCAATACAAGAATGTAAGAGTCCAACATGTTTCTTGACTAACCAAGTCGGGATAGGGTCCAATGAGCATGACTTGGCAGGAAGACTTGAAATGAGATTTAAGATCTCATCGTTTGAAACTGGATCAAATTGATCCCAAACTGGTACGTCTAAATGATCTTGAGCCACAATACCTGATGTGGTATTAATTGTATCAAGTTCACTTCGAATATCACTTATCTTAGACAAAAAGAAGGCACTGAAATTTTCAGCAAGTTCCAATGAAGGTACATTAGTTGGAAACTTTAAATTTGATGTACGATGTAAAGCATTACCAATGACTCTATAGAATTGACCTGAATTAGAGCAGTCAGATATCTGTTTTTTCAAATGTTCAGCTTTGGCCTCTTTAATCATCTCAAAAACAAGAAGTCGCTGATTCGTAAACAATTGTCTATTAATATCAGTCTTGTTTGCCCGCCACCGTCGTTCAAGGCGCTTTCTCAGGCGTTTGGCTTCAGCAATCTCTGATGTGTACCACATGTTGCGTGGACGAATAGTTATCATACTCTCTAGATAGATAGATAGATAGATCTATAGATAATTGCAAGGAGTAATCATAAATTATCGAGAAGGAAGAATAATAGTAGGCGTAGCTTAATAAGCGATGTTCCTCCTTTTAATCCACCAAATGAAAAAAGGCACTGGTCGAAAAATTGGTCTCCGCCAGGACTCGAACCTGGGTCTTCGGCTTGGAACGCCGATGCCTTAACCACTAGGCCACGGGGACCGTGTGATTAAAGACAGATCCAGTTCAGGTCATTGGCAAGCCAATATCTCGGCCCTTTGTACTCAAGTATTCATGGGGAAGGAGTTACGAACAATGCAAGCCGCCTTTACTTCAGCTGGATCACAATAGAGTGATTCAAGTATTAGTTAGAACATATAAGCGAGAAGTGAACTAATACATACAGCTTCGGTTTCTTCCAATATATAAATAATTGCAAGGAGTAAGGAGTAGATAGATAGATAGATAGATAGATAGATAGATAATTGCAAGGAGTAATCATAAATGATTGAGAAGGAAGAATAATAGTAGGCGTAGCTTAATAAGCAATGTTCCTCCTTTTAATCCACCAAATGAAAAAAGGCACTGGTCGAAAAATTGGTCTCCGCCAGGATTCGAACCTTGGTCTTAAGGGGGTTTTACACCGGGCCCTGCGTAGAGTTGCGTAGAGTTGCGTAGTGTTGCGTACCGACTACGCCGAGTGTACGCTGCCCTACGCAACTCTACGCAACTCTACGCTGAGGTACGCAGAGGGGTACGCGAGATGGACGCAAACAATTAAACATGTTTAATTTTTTTCGCGTACTGTCTGCGTAGACACTGAACGCAGAAAATACGCAAGTCTACGCAACACTACGCTACTGTACGCCATGCCAACGCAAGTCTACGCAACACTACGCTACTGTACGCCATGCCTACGCAATAGTACGCTGCCCTCACTACGCCAGTCCGACGAAACATCTACTCGCGGCCCCTACGAGCGTTAATTGCCGAAGAATGTTTTTTGTTCTCGAATACGCGGGGAATACTCAGCCTATTTTGGCGTACTCGGTACGCCACACTACGCAACTCTACGCAAATCCGGTGTAAAAGGGGCTTTAGGCTTGGAACGCCGATGCCTTAAAGGGCATCAAGCGTGGGGATGCTACATAGCGGGTCGCCATTTTGAACTGGGTTAGTTTGCGCGCACCGCATGACACTGAGCTAACGTGCATTACGCACCGTGCGCAACGCGTATGCAAGATGGCGCCGCGCATGTCATTTGACGAATCTGAACTACCTTTAACCACTAGGCCACGGGGACCGTGTGATTAAAGACAGATCCAGTTCAGGTCATTGGCAAGCCAATCTCTCGGCCCTTTGTACTCAAGTATTCATAGGGAAGGAGTTACGAACAATGCAAGCCGCCTTTACTTCAGCTGGATCACAATAGAGTGATTCAAGTATTAGTTAGAACATATAAGCGAGAAGTGAACTAATACATACAGCTTCGGTTTCTTCCAATATATAAATAATTGCAAGGAGTAAGGAGTATATAGATAGATAGATATATAGATATACAGGGTGGCCCAGAAATAACGGAACGGGGCACTTCCCAAAGTAAAGCAACAAAATGAACATGTCCATTGGATAGGGTGTCCTTTCCAATGAACAACGATATCAAGAAAAGTACTTTTGGACGTGTAGTTTTTGTTTTAGAGCGCTTTGAGTGGGACCATGTCATGTTCCTATTTTTGTCAATTGTTACCAAGTCAGTGTCTGATAAATGATACTTACTGCCCGCCATACTATTCACCAATTATGTCCATTCTTTCGGCACCGCTCGGCACATAGCTGAATGCACACTAACAATGGCGCGCGGAATACTCCCAAGTTCAATGGTATGTAGGGCAATCAGTCTCATTTATCAGGCACTGACTTGGTAAAAATTGACAAAAATAAGAACCTGACATGGTCTCACTCAAAGCGCCCTAAAACAAAAACTACACGTCCAAAATTACTTTTCTTGGTATCGTTGTTCATTGGAAAGGATACCCTATCCGATGGACATGTTCATTTTGTTACTTCATTTTGGGAAGTGCCCCGTTCCGTTATTTCTGGGCCACCCTGTATAGATAGATAGATAGATAGATAGATAGATAGATAGATAGATAGATAGATAGATAGATAGATAGATAGATAGATGGATAGATATATAGATATAGATAGATAGATAGATAGATATATAGATAGATAGATAGATAGATAGATAGATAGATAGATAGATAGATAGATAGATAGATAGATAGATAGATAGATATATAGATATAGATAGATAGATAGATAGATAGATAGATAGATAGATAGATAGATAGATAGATAGATAGATAGATACAAACATTTAAATAAAACACCGTAAGAAAACATAGTTCTCCGAATTTTCGCCCATAGGGTTTCGTCAGGGTGCGTTTATAGAACGTTTACTAGATATATAGATAGATAGATAGATAGATAGATAGATAGATAGATAGATAGATAGATAGATGGATAGATATATAGATATATATATGTATAGATATTTAGATAGATAGATAAATATATATATAGATAGATAGATAGATAGATAGATAGATAGATATATAGATAGATAGATAGAAAGATAGATAGATAGATAGATAGATATATAGATAGATAGAACGATATATAGATAGATAGATAGATAGATAGATAGATAGATAGATAGATAGATAGATAGATAGATATAAAGATAGATATAATTGGGCTCCCAGCGTCAATTCCGTATAGATATATAATTCATAAATGGTTTCTTTTGTATAATCTCATTGTATATAGATTTGTTCACTTCTTGTGATGGGAACATGACGGTTTATATCAAGAAGAGCACATACGAATCGGACACCCAGCTTGTTCGCTTCAGACATTCAAGCTGCAACGCAGTCGACTACAACGAAACACACATCGCGCTCTCCACTGGCTTTGGCGCTTGCAACACGACCGTTTCGGTAAATTATTCTTCTTTTGATTAAAGGGATAGTTGAGTTCTGGTAAGGAGAGTACAGTTTTAGTGAAACTAAATTTTAGTAACCAAAACCTGCATCATTACATTACAAACTAATAATTATAACTAGAAAGGAACACAAAATTACAAATGACGTAGTAAAGATCATGTTATCATTCAAAAAGAGCCGTTAAAACGTAAGAGGGCGCTCTCTAAACACTCATCGGTTTCAACCATTTTGAATAAAATATTGTGCATGTGATGCTTTGTTGAAATAGTGATTAGATAGAGAAATAACCAACAACTATTTAAATACCTATTTTGTAACTTTTTGAAAAGAGGAAGCATTTTTTTGAATTTTTAACGGCTGGTTCAAAATTCTCTAATAAACCCGGGGCCCCGGGTTTATTACAAATTGTTATATTTATGGATATTTCAGCCGTTTCTGAACCGATTTTGATCAAACAAAGATGATTTTATTGTTTAAATATTATGCTCTTTCAAATTTTACACTCAGTTTTTCATTACCTCACAAAGCAATTAAGTAGTCTAGCGCCCTCTCTACCAAAACTCAACTTTCCCTTTAATTAAAAG
This sequence comes from Echinarachnius parma, assembly GCA_037951105.1. Lineage (NCBI taxonomy): Eukaryota > Metazoa > Echinodermata > Echinoidea > Clypeasteroida > Echinarachniidae > Echinarachnius > Echinarachnius parma. The sequence continues at coordinate 147,820 of JBAMJV010001059.1, read as the reverse complement.
GGGATATAATATTTAACGTTGTCAAAAAACTTACTTGGAAATCCAGTGGTTCTGTCACATACATTATTGTATTCGTATTACCATTAGAAGCATGGAACAGCTTTGGTTTCCCAAACATATATGTATGGTTGACACATGGTTGAAATGTTCAGATTTATGATTATCTAATTGATGAGAATATAACGTATGTACAAAGTCAGTGTAATGAGTTAACGAATATCACTTTGCATTTTTGCTCATTTCTCGGCCATAACATCCATTTAACGTGGCATTTTTTACACATTACCCAGTGTGAACATATCTGATCACAGAAATACACATTTTATCAACACTTTGTTAGTTTGTGCACATGTCAACAAGGTTATAGATCTCTCTCAGATTTAAAGTTGTATGAAACTTTTCAATCCTGTTTACTGTATTCGGAAGCCACTCGCATTGGTAAATCTAATATTGCGACGCTTTCATCAAATACGAACCTTGCTCTTTCTGCAGTCTTTGGGGGCTTTTAGCACGACCGACGTGCATGGTAATTATTAAAAACAACACTTTCGTATTGAAATTAATAAGTTTTATGAATCCATTTAATCATGTTTATTCCCATGACATGTAGCAAATTTCCGCAAGGGAAGGAGCTGGGGTATTGGGTGATTGCCTTTATTTCCCACCCCCTTTTATAGCAACACTACCCATTACTAAATTCATGTTTTGTTTGTAAAACACTGCATTACACGTGCTTTCTCTTCATGTCCACAGTCGGATAGCGAGGGCGTTTTGTTCTCCAACATCATCGAGGATACCCGCTCCATGTTCCCGGAGATCATCATCGAATGCAGCCTACCCAGATACACGCAATTGGGGGCGGCCTTCAGACCCAGGTCAAAGGTCACCATCACGAGCCACGTATACGGAACCTTCAGCATCGAAATCGACCAGTACTTGACCGATCTGTTCCAAGATATTATCAATTCAGACTCTCCCGTCGAGGTCAGTATATTTTCAAGTTCAGATATAGTAACAATTGTTGTACAATTAAATATAACAGTTAAATTGTCAGAGGTCAAAGGTCAGAGGTCAATACAATTACCTTGCATACTGAAACTGTTCACCACTTAAAATTGGTCTATTCTCGAGTGGTTAGTTCGCCGAGATTATTGAATCATACTCACTTATTCAGTAAACTTCCACAGTTTATTTGAATCGACCATACATTAATTTGCTAATTTGATAGGCATATAAAATCTTCCTCCCATAATTTGTTTAGAAATCATAAAAACATGTATGTTGTTCAAGCTAGATTATTGCAACAATTGTTTTTTTTTCCTTCAGGCATACGTCGGAGCTTTGCTGTACTTCGGGACCAGGGTCGAGTCCAACCGTGCTCTCTCCATCCGCAATGACAGGTGCTGGGCTACGCCCTCTACCGACCCAGACGACGAAACATTCAAGCTTCTCATCGAAAATGGGTAAGCCTAAGTTAAAGGGTGCGTCGTTTGGAGCACACTTCCAGGGCCCCGTTGCAGAAAGAGATACAATCGATTGTAATTTGCGATTAATCGTAAGTCTGATCACGTGTTCTAGATGCGCAAATCTGATTGGTTGAAACGCTTAAATTTTCGGACTTACAATCGATTGTATCTATTTCTGCAACGGGGCCCAGGTCTACGTCTACCTCAACTCCAGGTCGATAATGCATATTCATACTGTGTGACGTCACGCAACGTCACTAGGATTAGGGTTTGGGTGAGTTTGAGGGTTTATAATTTCAATGAGACCATACTGACCATCAGCGGTGTACGTGACCTACTGGTTCTTATCATGGTTCGAATCATCTCTTATTCTTTTCTTGTGCAGGGATGTAAGTTTTCCGGATTTGGACGGAAATCCGGATTTTTTCTAAAATTCCGTTGTTTTTTTTTTTTTTTTTTTTTGTTTGTTTTTTATTTATTTATTTATTTATTACATTTTTTTTTGGATCGACAAACGTGTCCGTAATTACAAATTACATCAAAACCTATCCATCATGTTACTAAAAACTGCAAAGTTCAAAGTCAAATTTGCAAAATTTTCCTGCAGGGGCGTTGCCCCTGCAACCCCGCCGGGGGCTGCTGCCCCCTGGACCCCCAGTTTCTGGATTTTTTTTTTTAGCTCCACTTACATCCCTGCTTGTGCCATAATGTACGGTGAGAAGTGGTTCATTCAGTAAATGTATTATGCAGAGTTTTCACTATCGACATGGAGGTGTGCTTTAAACGACGCACTCTAAGTTAAAGGGACTGAGGCATTGGATATAGATGCGTGGTAACGTCAAGTGACCATACGTGAATCGCGCGTATTCTTGCAAACATTTCTATATTAAGCTTTTAAAGAGTTGTTTGCGGAAGAATGTTTTTAGAGAAAACTGGCCTGGCAAATCTTTTTATATTGTTAATCATAAAATCAAACCTTGTTGCACATTAATGACATCGATTTCCTTCTCGGTTACTATATAGTAATTTATCCATTTTTGTTATTATTTTAAATCAGAGCATCTGCTCCTGACAGTGATGTCACTATCTTTGACGTTGATAACCTGGAGGCCTTTTCGATGAAAGCTTTCCGATTTCCTGGTGCTGATCTGGTAAATATGAACAAACTCTCTTCAGATATTTGTCTTGTAAATTAAAAAATAGTTGAAACTAATCGGTAATATAATTGAAAGTGAGCAACAACAACACAACAAATTTAATCGCAGATGAAGTACAGATCGAGGCAAATTGTTAAACTCATATCTAAAAGTTTTTATTATATATTTGCATTTGTTTGATAATCATGCTTACGCCTCAGTATCTTTATTTGTGTTCTTTTTATAATATTGTTTATTTATTTACTTACTTATTCACTTACTTTACTTAGACGTTCATCCACTGCGACGTGTTAGTCTGTCAGCCCGGCGATACATACGCAGCGTGCCAAGGACAACAAGTGTCCACTGGAGAGAGGAGGAAGCGACGCAGCGCGCGCACCGTGAATGGCCCCCACCTTCTGACACGTGGTCCCTTCGTCATGACGGGCGAACGCGCAGGTAAATTTAGCATTTGTTTGCTTTTTTGTCTGTTTTTTTGTTCGTTTGTTTGTTTGTTGGTCTGTCAATCCGATAGCTCACTCGCAGCCTGCCAGCAGCAACATGTGACTGCGGGAGAAAGGAGGAAGCGACGCAGCGCGCAGTGTTTAATGGCCCCTCTGACATGTGGTCCCTTCGTCATGATCCGGGCGAACGCGCATGTAAATTTAGACATTTGTTTCGAATGTTTGTCTGTTTGTTTGTTTGCTTGTTTGTTTGTTGGTCTGTCAATCCGATGGCTCACTCACAACCTAGCTGACAGCAACATCAGGTGTCCACGGGAAAGAGTGGGAAGCAACCAAGCGCGTCACTACATACTGTCACGTGATCCGTTCGTCATGGTGGGGAAACGCGAAGGCATGGCAGATGATTTTCTGATGGTTCTTTTTGTGTTTTTAGCTGAGGCGTGGAACGAGTATAGGCCCCGTGAACGATCATTTCAACGTCCTCTTGTTGCAACGATCGTACTACTGTCAAATGTTGGTTCAATGTCTGTAGACCTTTAATGAAAACTGGTATAAGTTTACACCACCAAATAAAATACCAATGGGATACAACAGGGAAGTTTATACGCATGAAGTGACTGGATGACTAGCCTTTTACCAAGGCTTCGTGTCTCAAGCAAGCAATGGCTGCGCTACATGCATGATCAGGAACGACTGGACGCGTGATAGAGACTATCCGACGAGTGGTGAAGTCACGCGCGATCCCTCTCGCCAAGAGATTGTGTATGGTAGTCGCGCTGTCCAGTAGTTCCTGTATAATGCATACTATACCGTGCATTCAACTCAGCTCAGACGAGACAGGCCTTGTCAAAAGGCTACTGGATGACCTACTTTGTAATCATAACTGAATCGTTAATTTATTTTAACGAAATATCCGTATACTTTTCTTCCAACAGATGACTCCTACGACCGTCGTCTGTTGAACGCGACTCTCTCCACCACCTCGCTCATGGCCATATGCTTGGTCGCCGTCATCGTCGGAATCATCGTCGTCAAGCGACGTCGTGAGACTCGAGATGGCTGGAAGAAACTGTCAAACGACGATGTCCATGCAAAAGCTTAGACAACCATTTAAAAACCCTCAAACCGACGGAGTTGCTTGAGGGTTAACGGGATCTAGTTAAACATTGTTCAAATTCTCAAACTCCATTTGAAATTCTACAGTTCCCTCATACGTCGTTGTATTCGTATTAACAATAGAAGCATGGGACATGTTTTTTGGGGTCTAATTTCCCTTTCGTTAAAAAAATATTTACCAGTTCAGTGTTCAGATGTTAAACTATCCACTGGATGGTCATAACCATGTACAAAGTCAGTGCAATGAGTTAGTGAATATCAATTTGCATTTTCGCACATTACTCGGCCATATAACAGCCATTTAACTTGACATTTTCACATAAAATTTACCCTGTGGACATATTAGATAACATCAGTATACATTTTATCAACCATTCATCACTTTTTGCACATGACAACAAAGTTACTAGATCCCTTTAAGTCAGAAAGCAGCCTTTCTACAGGGCCTCGATAATCTGAATGACAGGAACGCCAGGCAACTAACAGTGGCATCTCTACCTATTCGAGCTGCATTCTGTCAACAGTCATGTCTGATACTCAGACTCGAGGCCTTGTATAAAGGCTAGTAGCCAGATACGGACAATTGGGGGGGGGGGGGGGGGGGTGGGGGGGTTGATTTTAAAATGTTTGATATTTCTTGATTCCTGTAACCCCCATGGGGTCTATGGGGGCAATCGCTCCACTTTTCCTGTACTCCGCTGCATAAATTATATTGGCTCTAAAGTAAGTAAGCTTTATATGGACAACAAATTTGTTACGAGACAATCTGTAGCCATAATCCTCTATTCAGGGCGATTTGTAAACACCTTTTTCGTACTTGTTATAATGTTCATCCGGTAATAATTTCAAAGAGGCTTTACAAAATGTATTACTATAGGGCTTACTAATTAAGCAGACAAGCTACTTTCGACTTTTACATTTTTCTTTTCTTCCGCGACCTAACGAGATAATTATTTCGTTGTCAATAGTTGTTAGCTGTAAGATATAGCCGTATCAAAAAGTAAATTGTCGTATCGTGTTTAAATGTAGGTAATGGTTTGTCATTTCATGTCTTTAAGTTTCTTCCGTTGGCGATTTTTATCTTTAACAAAATAGTGATGTGTTCTCATATTTTTCTTTTATAATAAATATGTCAACACTTGTATATAAGTATGGTGGTAGTGGTTCGTTATTATGCTGCAGTCTTTATGATCTTTTTGCGATAGATTTGTCAACATGTTATAATGAATGTATACTTATTTAGAAGCATCATTAAAGATATTTTGTAATCAATGTATTCAAGTTATAATTCGAAATGCTTCGATTTTACTGGGATAAGCGAGGGTGTACGAGATAAGAGTATGTTTATTAGTGGAAAAGCATACAGATCATAATTATATATAATTTACTGGGATAAGCGAGGGTGTACTAGATAAGAGTATGTTTATTAGTGGAAAAGCATACAGATCATAATTATATATAAGTAAAGTTATGTCACATTATTTTGTTAGTGCATAGTAATGGTTACAAACAAAGAAATGCAGTTTCAAAGTTGCACCTTTTTAAGGGTACGAAACACTGCTACAATATCAGCACTTTTAAGGGTGCAATTTTGCACCCAAAATGGGGCCTGCACCCTATATGCATATATGCACCCTTAGGGTGCCAATACCCCTATTATGGATGCAAAATCGCACCGATAAAGGTGCTGCTATTGTAAAAGAGTTTTGAACCCTATAGTACCATAATTTCTTAGTGTGTATAAACAAGGGAAATATTATACATTTGCATTTTATACTCAGAGTGATATATGAAATTTTTTAGTTCAATATCAATTAGCTAATTGTCTTTATATCTACGTTTTGAAATATTTTAAGGTAAGATACATTTAGTCATAAACATTATATTTGTTCAGCATTGTATGTATATTATGGTGAATGGTATACGGTAATAAACTTTCGTCTTTCAAATTTTGTTTGTCAAAAAAGCCATATGTTTTTTTAAATAGACGATGTAGTTTGTTTTCATACATAAAAACTAAATTCAAATCTAAATATAATCTCTTACAGAAAGCATTGATAATATTTTCCCGATTTATTATGAGCCTGATATAATTCAATTCAATTCAATAATGGTTTATTTCAGTAACAAAAAAACATTCAAATGTTACAAACATTGCAAAATACATATAACTGCAGCCCAAAGGCTGAAATGTTGATGTTAACATTGCAATTAATACATGTAAATACAAATTATATAATTTCATTCATGAAATTCAAGTTCACATGAGGTACAATAAAACAAAAAAATATTTAGTCAAAACAGAGATATAAACTTGTACAAAATGTGCACATTTTCGTATAGATAACAACAACATCATCTACTAAACCAGTGGCATTGATTAATTGGAATGATCGGTCGATACACACACTATTAGGAGGCATACTTTACACGTAATTCTTATATTCTTAATACTATGTTTTGTATTGTTTATCTCAAATTCTTGGGGAGTGATAAAAGTCCCGGCATGCCCCCCCCCCCCCCTTTAGCTTCATACGACACTGTTGTTAACCACTATCTTATACGTGTCGTACGATATAAGTTAACAACAGCTTATGAATAGGTGACACTCGAACAGAGAATAACATTGTTTTCATTAAATTCATTAAATTCAATTACAAATGTAATCAATCACGTTTCAGCTCACAAGTTCGATTATTTCAGTGATTAGACACGCGGGTTTCCTTTATTACGTTAGTGTTACCGTGTTAAAGGGATAGTTGAGTTCTGGTAAAGGGAGTACATTTTTGGTCAAACTGAATTCAAGTAACCAAAACCTGCACCATTACATTACAAACTAATAGTTATAACTCCACAATGCTCAAAATGAATAAAAAAAATAAAAATGACCAATTAAAAAAAGAGCCGTTAAACTCAAAAGGGCACTTTCTCAAAGCTCATTGGTTTCAACCATTTAAAATTAAATATTTTGCATGTTATGTTTTGTTGAAATACTGAGTAGATAGAAAGATAATCAACAACTACATGTATTTAAAAACTTATTTTGTAAATTTGTTAAAAGAGGAAGCATTGAAAACAAAAATTAACGGCTGGTTCAACATTATTTAATGATTGTGGGGCCCCAAAATTATTACAAATGGTTATGTTTATGGATATTTCAGCCATTTCTGAACCGATTTTGATCAAATAAAGTTTATTCTGTCATTAAAATTGTATGCTCTTTCAAATTTGACACTCAGTGTTTAATTATCTCACGAAAACACTATTTTGTGTAGCGCCCTCTATACCAAAACTCAACTATCCCTTTAAAGGGATCTAGTAACTTTGTTGACATGTGCAAAAAGTGATGAAGAGTTGATGCAATGTATAGTGTTGTTATCTCATATGTCAACAGGGTATTGTGTGAAAATTTCAAGTCAAATGGACATTGCATGGCCAAGTAATGAGCGAAAATGCAAAGTGATATTGGGTGATATTCACTAACTCACTGCATTCACTTTGTACAGGGATGAAAAACTCGCCCGGAGTTTTTCTTATCTGAATACTTCAATCGTACATATCTTTGTAACGAAAGGGAAATTTGAAAAACCGAAACCTGTCCCATGATTTTATTATTAATACGAATACAACAAGGTATGAGGGAACCGCTAGATCAAAAATTTTATTTTGAGGATTTGGACAATGTTACTCAGTCCCTTTAATCATCCATCAAATTCTTCAATTGATAATTCCGAGAGCTTTATTTCATGATCTAATAGGTTTAGTACCCTTCAGTATCGATTTGATATTAAAATAATAATTAAAAAATCACTACATTATAAACTACAAAAGTCGGTAGGACATTCACAAGTAAAATATAATTAAAGTTGTATGGAATTGCGTGATTACGCATAAACCAAAATATACATTAAAGGTGTAGTTCAGTTTTGGTATAACATATTTTTTGGTACAACATATTTTGTTGTTGTGAGATAATGAAAAACTGAGTGTAAAATTTGGAAGAGCATACAAATTTAATGGCAGCATAAACTTTATTTGATGAAAATCGGTTGCGAAACGGCTGAAATATCATAATTACATCTGATAGGAATAAATCTGGGGCCCAGATGTATTCGATGATTAAAAACAAAATGCTTACACCTTTTTCTCAAATGTCAAAGGAGGTTTTTAAATAGTTGTCGATGATCTCTCTATTTAATCATTGTTTCGACAAAACATAAAATGTATACTTTTGTATGAAAAATGATTGAAACCAAAGCTTTTTTAGAGAGCGCCCTATTGTGTTTGAATTGCTCTTTTTGAATGATAACAGGCTTCTTACTTAGTCGTTTGTAATTTGCTATACCTTTTGAGCATGGTGGATTTACAACTATTAGTTTGTAATGTTATTGTGCAGGTTTTGGTTACTAAAGCTCAGCCTTACCAAAACTGTACTACCCCTTTAATTTCACTACATATAAACCACAACATTCGGTAGGTTACACAAGTAAAACAAATATTTGTATGGATTTGCGTGATTACAATCCATATAAATGTTCTATATTTACGTCACTATTACACAAACATGAAGAAAAGTATGTTGTTACTATAACCATGATAACTGAACAAGCAGTATAATGTCAAATGTAATTTCAAAGAACACTTCCACAATAGAAAACATTTTTGAGGCAATTTCTTTCTTTTAATAATCAGTAATGTACCTTGTTCAGTTATACCAAAGACGCATAATAGATTAGTCTTTGGTGAAAATTGATTATCAACAGATATGATGTTTATTTGTATACATAGCTTTCAAATATCGTTAATCATTTATTGTGCAATATACACGAACTGGGAACATTGTTGGTACATTTTCACAGAACCGTCGCTATGGCAACAGTAGTACAGTAATGAAGGAAATTTCGATGGAATTTGATTACATTCTATCAATTGGACTGCCATTGACAAACCGGAACTTTAACTGGAAACTGGACTATTTAGATAATTATTTAGAATTTTGTCTCGGGTCGTTTGGCCAGCCAGGCGGCGATTGTAGGCTCCTTCTTCATGCGTTCATAAAAGGCCTTGACAACAGCGTACTTAGCAACAACACCAGGGGCATTGAACTCTGCCGTATTCAGGACATTGAAGAGATATACATCGGCCAGCGTTATCTGTGGATATAACACACAGTTGAAATACAACATAATTATATCCATTATGATTTATGTAGCCTATAATGTCTGGTAACGCTACTTAATCTAAGCATGAATAACTGTAAATAAATGCAGCATATTCACTGAAAATAATTATTCTACTTGTATAATAACTACTTCTGCTATACTACCACTTCTCAAGATTATCTGTTGTCGGTGTCTTTTACCATTGTGTGGAGGATGTAATGCGACTTGAATGAGTTGGCCATGAATGAGAAGAATTCAATTGAAAACGCATGAATAGTGACTCAGTTGTGCCTTGAAATCAGAGCGTTTTGAAATGGGTCACTTTTGAGGCTCTCCCACATTCATCTGCCTGCAGCCGCCCTTTACTAAAATCATTATAAATGTTACATTTTCATACAGAAGAGTTGTTGGGCTTTCCGTTGATATCAATTTGAATCATGAATATTTTATTTGAAATGCTTAAAAATCCCCCCAAAAGCTCGAAAAAAAATGCAACGCTCTGATTTTGTGTCAACTCCATATCTTTTTGTTTGATTTCACACTCGACCCATCTCCATATTCCGGTTCGCTGCACACACCCTATTTTCATAATCCTTACAATTAATATGCCATCGTAATGAAGGGATCATTTCCATTAAAATGGTATCAAATTCCAATGATTTTGACGAATGGAAAGGGTGGCAGTATTCAATAGAAAGTGAACTTTTAAAAAACTGGTCAGCACAGTCATGCACTCGTAAATTAAATGCATTGAGCCATTTTGCGACATTTCAATTCCTGCCTCCCCCTATTCTCTGGGCTACTGCAATCGCCCCAATTGCATATTCACTACACATAATGCACCGTTTGAAAGGTATATAATGAGGCTTTATTGTGACACCAATTTCGAATATGCTTATACAAAAAAAAAAAGGAGAGATATGATCGATTAAACTTGAGTTTCCGAACTTATTTTGAGGAGTTTATATAATATATATACTCCGCAAAAAAAGAAACTGGACACTTGTATAAGTTGAAATATTTCATATTAATGTACCATAAAGTGTACATGATCATATATCAAATTAAAGGGAATTTAGTCCTCTACATGCAGGGTATAACTTAAAGGTGTAATCGTTCATGCATGAAATGCCATGGTCAATTAACACTAGCAAGGTCTGTTTTCAAAAATAGCAAAACAATGGAGGACCACACCATTCGACTCAAGTGCGTTAAAACAAGATGAGCGGGGTAAGTAAATTATGACATTATTCAACTTTATTGTTATGAACAAACTCTGGAAATACAAATTTGTCAATAAAACAGAGCCAGGTTATGAAAGCATTATCATACTGGTCTGTATTACAGGCATGAAGCTTGTCTATTTCATGTGTCCCCTACAATTTTAACCATATTTACCTAGAGAAATGTAATGTTAAAGACTGCCCAAATGTTTGACCAAGGGTGACTTCAGCTTTTGAAGATCTTTGGACTACGGTATAATTCTTGAGAAGAATTTATACCATTTTCATGCTGAAATAAGGGCACAAACTGTGGTTTTGACTAATAAAGCTTTGCCATGGAATTCCCCATGTTGTTACTTTTGGATGAAAATAACACCTATAACGTTCACAATTTGTATTCATTTATACTTTTTATTGAGATGAAGATAGAAAAAGATCACATTTGTAATGACAAATTATGCCATCTCATGAATATAGCGTTTTACATTATGCTTATCAACATTTATATGGTTGAGTGGATGTTCCATTTTTGCTATTTTTGAAAACAGACCTTGGTGTGGTTAATTGACCGTGACAAGTCATGCATGAATGATTTCATCTGGATTTCATGCGAATATTGAAGAGGGTAATTTTATCTTTAATTTGATATACAATATCATATATTTTATCGTTAATGAATACAAAATATTTGGTCTCATACAAGTGTCCAGTTTCTTTTTTTGCGGAGTATATATATATGATTTGTAAATACGTTTCATCGCTACGTTTACCGACTTTCCAACGAGGTATCACAGCCCCTTCTCGTTCGTTTCCAACCAGATGATGAAGTTAGACATAAATGGTTCGTAAACCTAGCTGTCCTAGCTAAATAAAACAACCATTTCGATTTGTAATTACTTTTTATATTGTAATTACCATAGCTACGTTATCATAATGTTTATTTATCACAAACTTACCGACTTTCCAACGAGGTATCCCTTCCCCTCCCTGTTCTTTTCCAACCAGCGGGTGAAGTTGGACATGAAAATCTCAGCTTTTGTGTCCTGGAATTCTTTTAGTTTGTCCTTCTGTTTCATTCAAGAGAAACATACATGGGTTAACAATTGCCTCGAATACCTATACAGTCATACTGATATTGAAATTTGCAGAATACCAAATTCCCGTAAGCTACGCATTGATATTTTAAAAAGTCGATAAATATAATCATAATATAAGAGGGTATCGATTAAGAAAAAGATGTATCAAAACATTATACAATGGTAGTTATAAGTAAGCTGTCAACTGATATATAATGGGAATAATGGCAATCAATCAATCAATCAATCAATCAATCAATGTATATATATATATATATCTTTCTTTCTATATATCAATCAATCAATCAATCAATCAATTTATATATCTATCTATTTATATGATTATTCAGTGCAATTATTTAAATATAGGAAGAAACCAAAGCTGTATGTATTAGTCCACCTTTTTTCGCTTCTATCTATCTATCTATATATATCAACCAACCAATCAATCAATCAATCAATCAATCAATCAATCAATCAATCAATCAATCAATCAATCAATCAATCAATCAATCAATCAATCAATCAATCAATCAATCAATCAATTATATATATATCTATCTATTTATATTTATATCTATATCTATCTATTTATATGATTATTCAGTGCAATTATTTATATATAGGAAGAAACCAAAGCTGTATGTATTAGTTCACCTTTATCAATCAATCAATCAATCAATCAATCAATCAATCAATCAATCAATCAATCAATCAATCAATCAATCAATCAATCAATCAATCAATTTATTTTTTGTGCTTACATCGATGAGTGTGGAGAACATATCTGCGCAGGTTTCACTTATGAGGTCAATCGTTGTAATTTCCGTGTTGTTTGCACCAGCCATCCCTGCAATAATAATAGTTACAATGATTATAGAGTGGAAAGGTGTGACGTCATCAAATACCAAAATTCAATTGAATATGTCAAGTATTGGCTGAGATATGCCCATCCGAATGAATTTACTTTCAATAGGCAATCAGTAAAAGTATCGAATAACAATCATGATAATCATTTATATGACGCAACATAATAATACTTAAATAGTGCAGGACCTCGTAAACATATTTACAAGTGTAATATTCATAACCATTAAATGGATCTAGTAACTTTGTTGACATGTGCGAAAAGTGATGAGTGGTTGATACAATGTATATTGTTGTTATCCGATATGTCCACTGGGTGTTGTGTGAACATTTCAAGTATATGGCAGAGTAATGAGCAAAAATGCAAAGTGACATTCACTGACTCATTGCACTGACTTTGTACACGGTTCTGACGATCCATTGGATAATTGGACATCTGAACACTTCAATCGTAAATATTTTGTTAACGAAAGGGAAATTTGAAAAACCAAAACCTGTCCCATGCTTTTTGTGTCATTAATAAGAATACAACAAGGTATGAGGGAACTGCTAGAATTCCAATTGGATTTTGAGGATTTGGACAATGTTACTATTAAAGTCCCTTTAACTATTAAAATTAAAAGTGAGCAAAGAAAAATGGGATTCCAACGGGATTCGAACCCGAGACCTCCGGATTGCTAGACCGGTGCTCTACCAACTGAGCTATAGAAAACCCTACGACGGTGTTCTTCCCAGAAGCCCCTTAATTCATCATTGCTCAAGTAGTCAGAAGCTTTCCCTTTAACTATAATACACATATTGCCCAACAAGCTGATCCTATCTGACGTGTTAAAATGACTTCGTCGTAAATTCAAAAGGGCGTTTCGAATAAGAGAGAGAGAACAATATTTATTTAGAAGACCCATGAACAATGACGCTTGTATGGTGATGAGTTTTCAAATTATTTAAAGGGTACCACCACATTAAAATAATATTCTTATAAATGAAAGGTAACATCTTTAGTAGTCCATTTCATCAACAAGTTCAGACAAATATGTTTCCAGAAAAAAATATATAATTGGAAAACGCATCACCATACTACAACATGTGTATATGGGTCTGCATGTACGAAGACTACCTTTGTCCAGAATGAACGAATCGTCCGGGATTATATTGTCTCCAAACGTACGCGTGAACAAAATTGGCACACTCGCAAGTGTTTGGCGAGTACGGAACCTGGACATAATAGTGGTTCCGTAAGTGGTGGAAATGAATTGCATTGTTTATGAACTACACAACCCTTTGCAAAATGTTGGGTATCTATTTGATATCACAAACGGGTACCAAAACTTATAATTATGTGTTGTCCTTTGCCTGGTGGTCCCACTGACCTCTACTAATGGACGGGCGGCTGCACGTTGATTGGCCATTCAAAAATGAGGCCGCCGCGCGCGCACGGCGGCCATATTGGGACCATCATCATGGACCGTCGATAACCCGCGATTGATAGTGTGTAACATTCGTAAACATTTTTCAGATTAATTTTACCAATTGTTCTCGTTAGATAAAAAGTGCTGATTGTATTCTGATTAGAGATGCTTTGGCTGTACAAATCGAAATGATAATGACATACAAAAGGCTGAAATCACGTTTCATAGGCGAGTTGTTTGCAGCCATTGGGCCGCCTACAGTCCCATGTGTTACATTTTGTGTCAGAAAAGATTATAGTTTACCTCTTATATTCCACATATTAGGTTGCTACATTTATAATAAATAGTGTACCGTACTGATAGATTTGTTTAAATATTGAAATAAAACAAGTGAAATCGATAAGAGATTTAGATACGGGCAGGCAAATAGATGACAAAAATGTGATTGTACTGACTTGAAAATGTATTTTTGATATGATTGAATAAGTGATTGTTGTTTGAAAATGTATGTTTGAATTCATAAAGCCTATACTAAGGCTTTTCTGTCGAGACAGTGACTCATTAAGTTAATTACAGCCCATAAAAAGTGAAATAATGAAAGAAGATATATTTGTATATGAAATATTGGTATTATGCACTCATTTGAATTTACAAGGAATCGTGGTGGGAATTTGAGGGAATACCGAGTCATTGTGGCATTAATGCAATGACATGGTAGATAGAGAAGCAAAACATGGCTTGGGGAAAAAGAGGAGATTTGTAATAAAGTGAAATAAATAGTATGATTAAACAAAAGTATTATGTTAAATGGCAACAAAGATGGGAGGACTTTGAATCTTCCTTGGAAAATATTCAAAATAATGTAACTCAGTCGTATATAGGCCTACTATTCATGCCATTGTAATTTGAATAATATTAAAATTTGAATCTATATTGCATCGTTTACGGATGGGAAATATTGGTATGTGTATAATCATGGGCATATAGAAAGATACATAATGTATTTTTTTTAAAGGAGCAATTAATTTGAGTTGAAACAAAAAAGAAAAAAGAAGGAAGAAAACAAAAACAGAGTGGCTCATAATGAATGAAGAACGGCAATAAACACAAAACAAAAGCAACAACAACAACGACAACATGTCTCTCAAATTAATGTAAAGTATTGACTTGTATAACATCTAATAAATAGAGGTTGCATATGGTCGAACTTCGAATTTCTTCAGAAGTGTTTTATAACCTCCATGATCGATCCCTAATCGATGTTCATAATGATTAAAACAAACCATAAAGGTAACATTATGAATCATAACTCACAAAGCATGCCCTTTGAAATAGTAATCTCAGGAAGAACGCGGAAAATTAAAAAGGAAAGAAAACAAAGATTGGCTTTCTTTTTATGATATTTTGATATATACGAGGATGATGTGCCATTATGGTATAGTAAAGTGATGCATCAACACATGGTACAATTAAATAAATTAATGAAAACAGCAGAAAAGTTCTTTCTTTACATGGGATACTAAATCTTGTTAAAAACAAGGGGAAAATAAGAGATAAACTAGGGGCGAGTAATGGTTATAAGATTGGGTCAATAGCGGGAATCCGAGGGAATCTCTCCGGTCAACGCCGGCGCGCATATACCTTACGTAATACCGTGTAAGTATCATAACAAATGGCGAATTATCATCACTTGAGCTGTGATTCAATACGCTGGATAATTTTAATTAATCATGCTAGTATTCAATCACTAAGACTATTTACTTCACATATATTATCATATTTAATTCCTGGGGGATAAAGGGATATAAAAATGCCATGGTGAGTTCAACTCCGTAGCAAGTATAATGCATATACCACGTTAGTGCATATATCCGCTGTTACGGGTTGATGGTCCCAACATGGCGCGCGCCCGCAGCCCGCGGCCTCAATTACTGAGCCATGACCGCCCGTCCATTAGTAGAGGTCAGTGGGTGGTCCCCTTTAATTTTTTTTATCTGGAAGCCAATTTGTCTGAACTTGTAGGTGGAATGGACTACCTAAACAATTACCTTTCATTTGTTAGAATATCAATTTTGGGTGGTGGTCTTCTTCAATATGGTATATATCCCAGGGGGTATTATGAAAGCTCAATTTACTTTACAATTAACTTTGCACTTAAAGGGAGAGATCCACTTTTGCAAGCCAAAATTCAAAAGTTGCGAGGTTATTGTCTTATATGAAAGGAAATGTCATTTAATAGCATGCCTGCAAAAATTAGGGCTTGAAATCTCTTTTTCGTGGAGTTATAGACCTAAAACTGAATAAACTGAGGGACGTCGGTTAATTATGTACACACGTATTTTTGGCCGGTGAGTAAGTTCGTACATAGATTTCACGGAGTGTCATATCGGTATGCATCACCCCTACGTGACCCCCGCTAGCTACGTGAGCCGCGCATAAGTACTAATGTGTGAGCGTTTACCAAGCAAAATACCCAAACTTCGCTTAAACTGACTACATGTAATAATATATTCTTTCTTTTTGAGATCTTTTTCTGTGACATACGTTAACAAATGTTGGCTTCACAATACCTTTACGAGAATTAGTACTATATAGTTGTAATATTATGCTAAATCAGTTGAACTCCTTTATTGACCGATATATAGTTTAAATGGAGGGACGCATTCGTTTTTCATTCGTAGAATCTAAATTAGAGGGCTGTTCGCTCTGATTTTTTTTTTGCGTGTTACATTGATCCCCATCCGTCAACTGAAAGCTGTTCAGACGTTTTGTAAAAGTGGATCTGTCCCTTTAAAGGGATAGTTGAGTTCTGGTAAGGAGAGTACAGTTTTGGTGAAACTGAATTTTAGTAACCAAAACCTGCATCATTACATTACAAACTAATAGTTACAACTAGAAAGGAACACAAAATTACAAATGACGTAGTAAAGATCATGTTATCATTCAAAAAGAGCCGTTTAAACGTAAGAGGGCGCTCTCTAAACACTCATCGGTTTCAACCATTTTGAATAAAATATTGTGCATGTGATGCTTTGTTGAAATAGTGATTAGATAGATAAATAACCAACAACTATTTAAATACCTATTTGTAACTTTTTGAAAAGAGGAAGCATTTTTTTGAATTTTTAACGGCTGGTTCAAAATTCCCTAATAAACCTGGGGCCCCAGGTTTATTACAAATTGTTATATTTATGGATATTTCAGCCGTCTCTGAACCGATTTTGTTCAAACAAAGATGATTTTATTATTTAAATATTATGCTCTTTCAAATTTTACACTCAGTTTTTCATTACCTCACAACAAAAAAAAGTAGTCTAGCGCCCTCTCTACCAAAACTCAACTATCCCTTTAATAGTATGAGATAATTGCACTGTATACAGAGTACTCATATAGGCTTTCAGAATACGGCCCTATAATTAATTGCACTGTATTTCTGTGACACGTACGTTCAGAGCCGTATATATAGTCGGCTCTGCGTACATTAATTGGAAAGCGCCCTCTAAGCACAACACCACTGTTGATTTAAGAGTTCAACCAATCTTACCGAATTCCCGGGCCAGAAATCGGTTGACGACGTTGGCTTGGAAGATTGTCTGGCCTCCGACCTCGAGAACTGGCATCTGGCTCATCGGAAACTCTGCATGTGATGAGGGTGATGAAAAACATAAAATACATGTACAAGGATATCTATTAAAGGGGAAGTTCTAAAATCTTTTAAGCAGATTGGGTGAAAAGGGAACAGTTTTACACACCTAATTACGACAGTTTGAGCAGATTTGGATAGTCCAATCAAGAATTTTTTTGTTGTTGAAATTTTTGATCAAAATCTTGTTTGCTGCCCTCTTAGTCGGCTCTTTGCTAAATCTGTGATATCACAAATACAGCGTATTTTTCTTGGCATTCCCCCTTCATGGAAACAATTTTTAAATAAAAATACTCACTCAAATATAGATAGGGAATTAGATATGGACTTTTTAATTTTTGAAAGGGTATATTTGTTAGATCAAATTACTTCAAAAATTATATATGCATTTTTATTAAATAAGAGAGTAGAAAAATCATATGCAGAACGAAATTTAGAGCAGATTTATAATATTAATGGGAAAGATATACACCGTGTCCCAGAAAAAACGAAACCGGGTTTCATGGCAGAAATTTTCTGTCATAATGAATAATTTAATTGATGATATATATATGCCTGGAAAGCTCTGTGTCTCTTCTTTCATTTGATGTGCAACTTATGGCACATACTTCAAGCATGACTGAATTAGAACAATGGAAAGTGGTGTTACCAATATTCAATTTGCACGCATAAATTTGAAGTTTGGGTGAGTTTTAAGAGTTGTAAACGTACTTATTTAAAAAAAGGACAAACACCACATAAACGTTCATATTTTTATCTTTTACATGACACCTCATGCTCAAAAAATAAATGATTTATGCCAGAGAACGAGTACAATGAAAACATGCCTGATTTCTGCCCGAATGAGTCAAAGTTGAGTAAGAAGTCGCTCAGCTTTCCTGACTAGCAGCAGACAATGGACTTTGATGCATGAGTGAATTTACACAAACATGGGGATCAGGAAACAGGCTAGATCAGGAAAGTTACTCATTTGGGCTGGAATCAAGCATGTTTTCATTGTATTCGTTCTCTGGCATATATAATTTATTTTTTAATCATGAGGTGTCATATAAAAGATAAAATTATGAATTTTCATGCGGTGTCTTGTCCTTTTTCAAAATAAGTACGTTTACTACTCTTAAAACTCTCCCCAAAACCTCACCCAAACTTGCAATTTCTGCGCGCAAATTGAATTTTGGTAACACCACTTTATATCGCTCTAATTCAGTCATGCGTGAATTATGTGCCATAAGTTGTATATCAAATAAAAGAAGAGACACATAGCTTTTCAGACATATATACGGTATATCATGAAGGAAATTATTCATTATAACATAAAATTTCTGCCATGAAACCCGGTTTCGTTTTTTCTGGGACACGGTGTACAATCAATATTCGTAAGACTTAGAAAATGCACTTTGAATAGTAAGCTTCGAGAATTTCAATTTAAAATGCTTTATAATATTATATATACTAAATTACATTTATATACATTTAAAATGGTTAATAGTAATTTATGTTCTTTTTGTGGTAAATATGAAGAAACTTACGAGCATTTATTTTGTCTTTGTGAGAAAGTAAAACCAATTTGGGAAGAGTGTGGGAATCTATTTAATTTAGTAGAGATTAAAAATATAAATTGGAAAGGTATCCATGTAGGGATAATTGAGTTAAACATAGGGAAGGAACAGTTATTAAATCATATAATAAATTTGATAAAATATATGATATTTATAGACAGTAAAAATAAAAATAAACCACCAACTCCTTTGGAGATTAAGAAAAGATTATTAGAAAATAGAAAGGAGGAGAAGAAATTAGCTGGAGATCGAGGTACTCTAACATATCATTTTAGAAAGTGGGACAATTTAAAATAGCTTCGTGCAGAACAAAATAGGGAAGGCGAATAGAAGCAATGAAATAAACATGGCTGATAATTGGTCGAGATTCTCACAAGATGTAGGGATGTTTTCTGTGGATGTGTGTGTGGGTGTCTGTATAGGTGTTTTTTGTGTGTGTTTTTTTTTTGGGGGGGGGGAATGTTTTGTTCTCTCCTATTTTCCCCTTTTTTATGTTTATGCTTTCTTCATGCATGCATATTTCATGCTTTATTTGATGTAAATAGTAAAAGTTAATTTGTACTATTTAGATGGGAATGTAAAATCATATTATATATAATTATGTAAACATGCACATTATTTTATGTACTGATTTTGTTATTGATTGTTATTGTTATTTTGTTATTGTTTGTAAAAAGCAATGGAGAAAATAAATATCTTTAAAAACAATTTTAAAAAAACAGATGAACAACATCCATTGAAACTGTACAACAAAACTTCACAAAATGTCACTTTTCATGAAAAAGCATAGTCCCTCTACTCCTACTCTCAAATATGTTAGAGAAGAGGTAAATGTGCATGCATTCAAGATAAAACTTTCTCAACTAGTCCAGTGAAATCCACAAAGAATTAAGAAATATGAAAATATATGTACAAAGTCAATGGAAGGTTGTTTTACGATGGCATCATACATTTTGGCAAATTGCCATCTGGAGAGGGCGGCAAACAAAAATTACCGAAGGCATAACTTTTGAATTGAAAAATCCAAATTCGCTCAAACTTTCAATATTGGGCTTTTAAAATTGTTCTCCTTTCATTTAATCCACATTAGTACTTGGGGAAACTTCCCTTCTCTATTAACGATACTGAACAGAAACTGTAAATTTGGATCTATTAAGTTTGCTAAACTTATTGATAGATAGAGAATACGTTTAAATGACAAAGGAATGTGTACAGAAATTAAACACTAACTAAATATGAATACATTAACGATACTGAAGAGAAACTGTGGTTCGATCATGCAGCGAAATCCCTTCATGGTGATGTCAAACATAAAAATAATACAATACCAGGATATAACGTTTGTCGAATATGATCATACTCAGCTAATAATGTTAGTGTTAAATGCTGTATAGTTCAGATAGTGAAATCCCACAAATATGCCCAAATAATTAAACGATAAAGAATATAATATGGTTATAATGCAAATGTAGATCAACTCCAAAGAACCCTGTGATCATTATATCATGTTCAAAATTAAAGCTTGTCAAATATGATCATAATTATAAACAATTATTAGGACTATCACATTTTCTGGAAAACTCGTGTATACATTCGGGCAAAGTCATGTCATTTTAAGACAAAATGGTAATTATATGTTATTTTCAGACTAAACCATCAAAAACATATCACTTTCGAGCATCAAAGAGGCGATAACCATTATTGTTTGCCTGTCTGGTGAAAAAAGTGAAGAATAAGTATTCAGGCAAAAGACCTCAGTCAGCCCCCTACATGCCCTAAGAAACATTTGCCCCTATACCCATGCTCAGTGGCGTAGCGTGGACGGACTGATGGGGGGGGGGGGGGGGGGGGAGACACGCACAATTATTGGGGGGGGGGGGGGGAGACACGCACAATTATTGGGGGGGGGGGGGCACACCTTATGTTTTTCTTTGTTTTTTCAAAAAATGTTCCCTTATGTTTTCTATTGTTTTTCCAAATTATTGGGGGAGGGGAGGGGGACACCTGCACCCCGTGCACCCCCCCCCCCCCCCCCCTTCGTCGCTACGCCACTGCCCATGCTAACATTATACTGTCTCTTTATATGACTTATAATATATACACTCGCTATTTAAACATAATAATAGTTCATAAAAAAACACTAACCAAGCATTCAACTAAATACACTAACTTATAACAAACAAAAATATAATAAATACATATTTAGTACTTACTTTCTCTATTTCCCTTCAAGTTCGCCCATTCGCTGAACTCAACCCTGGCGTCTTCGTAGTCTACTTTAGCGACGGCAAAGAGAAGTCGCGCGATCTCGCCACGACCGCGTCCATTGAAGTAAGTCAGTTTGTATGACGGCATCTGTTTGATGTTGATAACAGTGATGAATATTAAAGGGATTATAATTTGTTATCAAAAGATGTGTAAGAATCTAAAGAAATAATTCTAAAGCGGCGTAGCGTGAGACTTGCTCGTTCCATAGAGTAATCACGAAAACCGAGGAGGGGGGGGGGAGGGGGGGGGGGAGGGGGGGGGGGGGGGGGGGGGGGGGTGGGGGGGGGGGGGGGTGGGGGAGGTCAAGGCGAAGCGAAGTCGTGTGATCTAAACCTGGTCGAGTCCATTAATAATAAGTCAGTTTGATTCGATAAAGGTATCAGTTTGTGATCAATCATGTAATATTACGACAATATTTTGTTGACATTAATAATTATTACACAATTCATTCTCATTGACCAACGATACAAAATCACGACATATATTTGACCCAGAGTATGCTCATCGCGTTTGTCCTTCAGCAAGACAATTAATCCACATTGCTGCTTTCTACCCAGGAGTATTAATGGGTACTTGGTCGGGTGTTTATTAGCCTTCAGTGCCCTTTGGGCAGCAGGGCTAGTATGCTCCCCAGGGAGTTGAGACGATGCGCAGGATAATTGTGCGGGTTTTACCGGTACCTGATGACCAAGCGTAATAATAATGAGCTTAGAAACATATATAAATACAATATATTATTATTATCATTACTGCTATTATTATTATTATCATTATAAGATTAATCAATAATCAGATAGTCGATAATAAATCGAAGAAAGACATTTACCTTGAATATGTATAGTGTGTCGAGTTCATTAAATGATGTTTTGAAGTATAAACGATTGGTCGCACGAACCGGAGCTGAGACTGAAAATGATGTTCCTGAGGGACGAAATATTGCACTAAAAAAGCTCTGTCTCGACTTGGAGCAGGTTTTAAAACCAATGAAAGGTCTGAGAGAGGGTACGCTCCTTTTAAATCGTCTCTTTTATTTGAGCAATTACATTTAACTATATTTAGGGACACGCGCGCCGCAATATATGTTACGGATCGGAACACTGGCGTAGCCGACTTATGGGATGGGAGGGGCCGAGTTTAGTGCTTATGCCACCCTCCCTCTGTTGCGGTTACTGCCCCTTACGGCTGAAGTCAGTAAATAAAATGCATATTACGAGTAGGTTAGATAAAACAATAATCAACAGATAATGCAATATATCCCAAACAAAGTGTAAATGCAAGTCATCTAGGCCTGGTGCCCCCCCCCCCCCCCCCCCAATACACACACACGCCCACTTGGACAATTGCTATAAGCCACTGTCTGTTTGTACAATCGCATATATAACCACGTGACACCGTGGTTGTTACGCTTTGAAGAATAACACCATGACGCAGCACTTTCAAAATAAAGGATAGTCCCATTTTCTTCTTCTTTTTTTTTTCTTCCTCCCACGCATATTTATATACAGAGTGTATAGTCGTGTCGTTAATTATTAATGCGATATGACATGGCAATTTATATTTAAACGCAAAACAAGCAAGCAAGCAAACGAACGTCAAACAAACAAATTGTGTCCGTACTCCGTACTACCACTCTCCCCGCGTTTCCTCGCGAACTCGCGAAATGGTACAACAACATTGATTGGTATGTAATGAGACAAACGCAAATACACGTGTGAGTAAGTAGCCATAACAATCGCTTGCCAATGACACATCACTTTTTTCATAACCTAAAGAAGATTCTCAATCTACCAAGTTTCACTGTTTCGCGTTTTTCTTTTGTCTGTCTTTAATTGGGGTGATGGGGGTTAATCCCATTCACTGGCGTACTGGGTGCGGGGTCGGGGGGGGGGGGGGGGGGCTCTTGTCCCCAAATACAATTACATCATGGGTTATTTCTAATTCGATACCAGTGATTTTAAAAAAGGGTGTTACAACACGATAACTAAAATTCTACTTCATGTCAAGTCGAATTTTCTTTATAGGTCTGTACTAGATTTCATAATTTCAAGTATAAAATTGCAAAAGCTTCTTCATGGGCGGACACCCACCTCCCATCAAACCCTCCCCCTAGCTATGCCCTCTCGGTCGCTTCGCTCCCTCGTGGATCGGTCTGGTATACCTCGTTCATGTTGTTGTATCATACATATTGTGACATTTGGTGAAATGTTTGAACTGTTTATGTCACTTTGCGAATATCATTTTGGGGTGCATATTTTATAATATAATAATAATTAAATAATTATTTATGCGCAGTAGAGTATATATTCATATAGTAGCTGCGCTATATAAATGTTCATATTATAATTATTATCATTATAATAATGTTTTCTTCATGAAACAAATATAACTTTTTTTTTCCAGTCGGTAGTCTAGCCACAAAGACCCTTGAATGGGGGACGTTCCCATGAAACCCAGTGGCGCGTATACCCAGCTAGCCACCTGACGTCGTGCCAACGTTGGGCCGATGTCATTTTCGTTGTAAGGGGACGTTGGGCCAACATGCGACATGCGACGTCACCGAGACGTTAAATTGTCCGCCAGCCCAACATCAGCTCGGTGTCTTTTTTTAATGCTGGCCCAACGTCATTTAGCGATTTCGGCCCAACATCAATTATTGACAATGGCCAATGTCAGTTCTAACGTAGGCCCAACATCGATTCCTGACGTTGAGAGAACATCAAGTTTTGACGTCGGCCCGACGTTAAAATGTCCGCCAGCCCAACATTGTCCCAACATCACTTTGTGATGTCGGGCAAATGTCAATTTCCGACAATGGCCCAACACCGAATCATGACATAGGACAGATATCAAATTCTGATGTGGGCTCGACGTTAAAATGTCCGCCAGACCTGGCATAACGTCAATTTTCGACAAGGGCCCAACATCAACTCATGACATTGGATCAACATAACATTATGATGTCGGCTCGCGGTTAAAATGTCCACTAGCCCAACATTTTCACGACATCATTCTGTGATGTTGAGCCAACGTCAATTTCCGACAATGGCCCAACACCGAATCCAGACATAGGACAGATATCAAATTCTGATGTGGGCTCGACGTTAAAATGTCCGCCAGCCCAACATCGTCACTATGTCATTTTGTGATATTGGCATAACGTCAATTTCCGACAATGGCCCAACATCAACTCATGACATTGGACCAACATAACATTATGATGTCGGCTCGAGGTTAAAATGTCCGCTAGCCCAACATTGTCACGACATCATTCTGTGATGTTGGCCCAACGTCAATTTCCGCCAATGGCCCAATATAAAATCCTGAAGTTGGTCCAACATCAAATTCTGACGTTGGCCCGACATTAAAATGTCCGCCAGCCCGACATTAGCCCAACGTTATTTTTTATTGTTGGCCCAACATCAAATCTTGACGTTCGCCCGACGTTTGAATGTCCACTAACCCAACATTGGCCCAACGTCATTTTCTGATGCTGGACCAAGATCACAATTTGACAATGGCCCAATGTCAAATGGCCAACGTAGGACCAACATCAAAAACGTAAAAAGAAATGTGAAGACATGCATAGATTCCACGTTTGCTCCATGTACATTGTTTAACCTTTACACACATACACACATTCATAAATCATAATTCTATAATTCTATTCATAGAATATTCCTACACCTATTGCCTAATCCTAACCTATCATCCTATCGTCCTACAAACACAGGTCGCAATCGGTATAATATATATACACCTCTTCTTAGCATGTATGTTTTGTAATGGTTAGTAATTTCAGAGCGTTAAATCTGAAATAATCCACCTTCAAATCATATTCATAACACTATTTACATGTGTTATTTATATTCTTATATATCTTTATAAATTATATACAGCAGCAAGGACATGACAAAAGTATATATTTTTAATATAAATGATTCCAAAAATCGAAAATTTTCATTTCACTTACGATCGCTTATAATCGATCATGAATTGCCCTATAGCAATACTTTGTTTTCTTTACTTTTGAATTACTAATGTTTGTAATCGATTAAACGAAATTCAATTCATTATAGATTCTCAAAGCAAGTTAACACAAATATTATTAAGTATATATTAAGTACCCAGCTAGCTAACTGACATCGGACCGGTGTCGGCAGGTCGTCGGCAAGATCGTGGTCGGCAAACAGACGTCGCGCCAACATTTCGCCAACGTCGAATTTAAGTTTGAGGTTTTGGAAATTAAATAAGTCGGGAAATGGTTGTAGTTGAATGTCGTGCCGATGTCATTAAGCTGACGAAAAAAATACGTCTCAAATAAAACGTCGCGCTAAAATCGCACCAATGCCGAAACTGATACCAATTTAAGAGCTCGATAGAGTGTTGTAATATTAATGTTGGGCCGATGTCAATAAACCAACATGAATATGACGTTGGGCCAATGTTGTACCGAAGTCGGAATATATCATTTTAAGAGGTGTCGGACGGATGTTATTAATTGGACATCAATATGACATCACAAATATGACGTCAAGCCGATATCGCGCCGATGTCAGAATTGGCAGCAATGACACAAGTCGGCAAATAGTCATGAAATCGATGTTCAGCCGATGTCAATATTCTGACATGAATATGTCATCTCCAATATGACGTCGGGATAATTTCGCGCCGATGTTGGAACTGGTAGCAATAAAAGAGGTCGGTAAATGGTTGTAACATTGATGTCGGACCAATGTTTTTTATTGGACATCCATATGACATCTCAATTATGACGCCAAAGCGATATCCTGCCGATGTCATAAATGGCACCAATGTAACTAATCATTAAATAGTCATTAAATGAATGTTGTGCCGATGTCAATAATTCGACATGAATATGACATCTCAAATATAAAATCGGCCTTCTATCGCCCCGATGTTGGAACTGGTAGTAATTTAAGAGGTCGGTAAAACGTTGTGAAATTTATGTTGGGCCAATGTTATTAATTAAACATAAATATGACAACTCAAATACAACTTTGGGCCTATACCGCACAGATGTCGGAATTTATAACAATTTTAAAGGTCGGTGAAAGGTTGTTAAATAGATGTCGGGCGGATGTCATTACTCCTACATAAATATGACATCTCTATTAAGACGTCAGTCCGATATTGTGATGATGTTGGATCTGGTAGCAATTTAAGAGGTCGGTACATGGTTGTGAAATTGATGTCGGGCCAATGTTTTTAATTGGACCTCAATATGATATCTCAATTATATCGTCACACCGATATCTTGCCGATGTCAGAATTGGCAGCATTAAACAAGTAGGCAAATGGTCATCAAATCGATGTTGCGCCCATGTCAATACTGCGACATGAATATATGAGACCCCAGATTTGATGTCGGTCCGATATTGTGCCGATGTTAGAACTTGTTAGCAATTTAATAGTTCTGTAAATGGTGTTTAGTTTGATGTCAGCCCGATGTAATTTATTAGACATCTATACTATGACGGCAAACATATATTCCGTCCAAGACAGAACCTTCAGCAACGGAACAAGTCGGCAAATGGTAAAATTAATGTCCTGCCATTAATCCGTCATAAATATGACATCTAAAATATGGCGTCGGTTCGACAGTGTGCCGATGATAGAGCTCTAGCAAATTAAGAGGTCGTTATAATAAATGGTTGTTAATTTGATGTCGGGCCGATGTAATTAATTAGACATCTGAAATATGACGTCAAACCGTTATCCTGTCGATGTCAAAACCGTTATCAATGGAACAAGTCTGCAAATGGTCATTAAATTAATGTCGTGCCCATGTCATTAATCCGACATGAATAAGAGATCTCAAATATGACGTCGGGCTCATATCGCGCCGATGTTGGAACTGGTAGCAAATTAAGCACGATGTCACATTGCACATGTCATATTCATGTCGGATTATTGACATCGGCTCAATATCAACTTAATGACTATAAGCCGAGTTGATTCATTGTTGCCCATTCTGACATCGGCAGGATTTCGGTTCGACGTCAGAATTGATATTTCATATTTTTGTCTCCTTAATAACCCGACATCAATTTCACAACCATTTACCGACCTCTCTAATTGCTACCAGTTCCAACATCGGCGCGAAATTAGCCCGACGTCATTTATGAGATGTCATATTCATGTAGGACTATTGACATCGGCGCAACATCAATTTTATGACCATTTGTAGACTTGTTCCATTGATAACGGTTTTGACATCGACAGGAAAAAAAATTAATGACAGGACATTAATTTTACCATTTGCCGACTTGTTCCGTTGCTGAAGGTTCTGTCTTCGACGGAATATATGTTTGCCGTCATAGTACAGATGTCTAATAAATTACATCGGGCTGACATCAAACTAAACACCATTTACAGAACTCTTAAATTGCTAACAAGTTCTAACATCGGCACAATATCGGACCGACATCATATTTGGGGTCTCATATTTATATCGGAGTAATGACATTGGCCCGACATAAATTTTACAACCTGTTTCCTACCTTCTATATTGCTACCAGTTCCGATATTCGCGCGATATTAGCCCGACGGCATATTTGACATGTCATATTCATGTTGGAGTATTGACATTGGTGCAACATTGATTCGATGACCATTTGCCGACTTGTTTTATTGCTGCTAATTCTGACATCGGCAGGATATCGGTGTGACGTCATAATTGAAATGTCATATTGAGGTTAAATTAATAACATTGGGTTAATGTCGGAGTGGCGGACATTTTAATGTCGGGCCAACGTCAGAATTTGATGTTGGCCCTTTGTTGGGTAACTGACATGGTAAGCCAACATCACAAAATGACATTGGGCCAATGTTGGGCTGGTGGACATTTTAACGTCGAGCCCACATCAGAATTGTATATATCTCTCCTATGTCAGGATTCGGTGTTGGGCCATTGTCGGAAATTGACATTGGCTTAACATCACAGAATGATGTTGTGACAATGTTTTGCTAGCGGACATTTTAACCTCGAGCCCACATCATAATGTTATGTTGGGCCAATGTCATGAGTTGATGTTGGGCCATTGTCAGAAATTGACGTTAGGCCAATATCACAAAATGACGTGGTTACGATGTTGGGCTGGCGGACATTTTAACGTCGGGCCAACGTCAGAACTTGATGTTCTCTCAACGTCAGGAATCGACGTTGGGCATACGTTAGAACTGACATTGGGTTAGAAATTTACATTGGCTTAACATCACAGAATGATGTTGTGACAATGTTTTGCTAGCGGACATTTTAACCTCGAGCCCACATCATAATGTTATGTTGGGCCATTGTCAATAATTGATGTTGGGCCGAAATCGCAAAATGACGTTGGGTCAGCATTAAAAAAAAAAAACAGCGGCGCTGATCTTGGGCTGGCGGACATTTTTACGTCGCATGTTTAATGTAGACCCAACGTCCTCTTACAACGAATTTTACATCGGCCCAACGTTGTCACAATGTCAGGTGGCTAACAGGGTTATTCCGCTGTGCTTCCTAATAATTAGGGGAAAGTGAGTATGGTATTGGTAAAAGTGCCTGATTAACAGACAAATGTCAACCTTTTGTCAAACTTTGAATCCCTCCCACACGAGTTCGTGATACGTACACCATGCATACATAATTAGTCGTCATTTATGAGATGTCATATTCATATCGGACTATTGACATTGGCGCAACATCAGTTTTATGACCATTTGCCGACTTGTTTCATAGCTGCCAGAGGCTGCCTTCGGCAGGATATCGCTATGGCGTCATCATGGAGATGTCATATTTATGTCTAATCATTGACCTCGGCACAACATCAAGTTTACAACCATTTACCGACCTCCTAAATTGCTATCAGTTCCAACATCGGCGCGATATTGGCCCGATATTCATGTTGGACTATTGACATCAACGCAACATCAATTTTATGACCATTTGCCGAGTTCTTTCATTGCTGAATGTTCTAACGTCGGCGGGATATCGGCCTGACATCATATTGTAGATATCATATTGATGTTCAATTAATAACATTGTCCCGACATTACTTTCACAACCATTTACCGATCTCTTAAATTGATACCAGTTCCAACATCGGCGCGATATTAGCCCGACGTCATATATGAGATGTCATATTTATGTCGAACTATTGACATTGGCGCAACATCAATTTTATGACCATTTGCCGACTTGTTTCATAGCTGTCAAAGGCTGACATCGGCAGGGTATCGCTATGGCGACATCATTGAGATGTCATATTCATGTCTAATCGATTTTTATTGGGCCATTGGCGGAAATTGACGTTATGCCAATATATCACAAAAATGACGTAGTGACGATGTTGGGCTGCCGGACATTTTAACCTCGAGCCAACCGCGATAAGCCGACATCCGGCCAACAACTTATGACATCGGCACGACGTCAGGTGGCTAGCTGGGTGCCCCCCTTTCCCGGATTCAAAATTTAAAATATCTAGTAACTTTGTTGACATGTCCCGTGCTTCTATAGGTAATACAAATATAATGATATATGACCCTGATAGCAGACTGACGTCTTTAAGACGTCTTAATTTGGTCGTAAACTGGTAAACTCGTCGTATGTCGTATAAAACGACGTGATTACAACGTCATTATGACGTCTTTTAAAGACCACTATTGACATGATAATTTGTGTCGTATAGAAGACGTCATAATGACGTCATTATAATGTCTTTTAAAGACCATTTTTGACATGATAATTTGTGTCGTATAGAAGACGTCATTATGACGTCTTTGTAAGACTATTTTTTCACAATTAATTTTTGTCATAAGGGCGTCGTAAAAATGACGTCTTAAAGACGTCTTTTTATGACGAAAAGACGTCATTACCACGTCAAAATAATGACGTCTATATGTCGTGAAACGCGGGTGCAAAATCTTCACCTTTTTACGTCAATTTACGACGTCTTAAGACGACGTACACGACGTAAATAAGACGTAATTTTTTACCAGTTTTTGCTATCAGGGGAGAGAACCGCGAGAGTTCCAAGTTAGTTTTGAGGATTTGGACAATGTTACTACAGTAGATCCCTTTAACTTCTCTACCCCACACTCCCTCTCAATTTCCATACCTATAACGTACACATGTATATAGATATTATTACACACCTAATCTTATTATTTGTTTTCGAATAGAATCTTCAGGATAATAACATGGTTGACCCATATCCATCACGGGTTTTTTTTTCGATAATCTTAAATGGCATATATACACCAAACAAAATGGACGTAAGAAATGATGTTCAAATTTGTCTATCGAAAGAGGAAATCCCAAATAATTTATTCTTTGACATCAAGATGATGTTGAAGTTCATCTGATTAAAATTAAAGAGAATCATGCATGCATGCGCATCGAGCATTATTTTCAAGGATTACATTCCTGTCAGGTACCCATCGACTACATTCTATGTTAAAAGCAGCAAAATGAAGATACAGTGACTTGCCGAAGGACACACCGTGGCATGGTTGGGAATCGAACAAACGAACACACGAACCAATGCACACACGCACTCGCACAATGGGAAACTACTTTAATTCTAGTAACTTTGTTGACATGTGCAAACAAGTGATGAATGGTTGATAAAATGTGTGTATTGTTGTGATCCGATATGTCCAATGAGTAATGTGTGAACATTTCACGTTATGTAGATAAATTTATATATACGGCCACGTAATGAGCGAAAATGAAAAGTGATGTTATCTAACCCTTTGTACACGGTTATACTTTCTAGTGGATAATTAAAAACATAAATATCGTTTTAACGAAAGGGAGAAAAAAAACGAAGAAGCCTTCCATGCTTCTATTGGTAATACAAATACAACAAGGTACGTATGATGAGAGAACCACTAGTCTAGTGGTTCTGGTTCTAAATACGATTTGTAGATTTGGACAATGTACTAGCTAATCAATCTCGTCTGTCTACCTTGTGTAGACTTTGTTAAAGATATTATTCACCTTTTGCAAGCCAACATTACAAAGTTGCGAGATTATTGTTTTATGTGAAAGAAAATACAATTTCAAGTAAAGGGATAGTTCAGTTTTGGATTAGAGGGCGCTACGAGAAATAATTTGTTCGTAAGGTAATGAAAAAAACGTATAGTTCTTATTTGGTTTAATATAGTTCCTAATAATGTATTGATGCTTACACATCAGCGGCGGGAGTCCCTATGTAAGAAAATCACAAAACAGAAACAATTATTTTATAAATGTGTTTGTACTAGTAATTACGCACAGAATAATAAATAAGCCCACGAAAAGTTTGCACAACTTCCGGTACGTAGGCCTAATTATCGGCGATATTCTATAGTTAGCTAGGGTTATATTGTATGATGTATATAATGCTTGATAATTAAAAGAAAATTATATTGATGTTGAAATGTAACGCATAAGTGAGTCCCTATGAGAGGCAGAAAGGTTACTTTTGGTTTTAAAAATATTTATATAATTATATCGTGATATTCAGAGTGGTGCCATATGTTTTTTATTTAATTAAATATGAAGTAGGCCTATAGTTTTGAAGAAAATAAATAAAGAAGAAAAGACCAACAAAAAAGAAAAGAAAACTAAAGAGAATTTAAATTGGCAACAATAGTCAAGTTTGACCACTGACCTCTAGTAGAGGTCAGTGGTGTAAACAGACTGAATTCTCACTCCCCTACCATCTCGCCTTCTCTGACTTTTCTACATGAGTGACATTAGTGCCAATTATTTGATTTGTTTACATTTAGAAAGATCAATTGGGATTATGATTATAATCCGCAGTATAATAGTTCTATAATATGATGCACATACAGTGTAGTAAAAAAAGAAAGAATGATATTGTAAAATAAACGGACGAAGTTCATTTTTTTATTTGCGCGCGAGTGACATATGGCCGAGTTGTAAAATTATTCATACGGCAGCTCAGACGACTTTTTAGAATTTGGGGTCACATCGACATCAAAATAATTTATCAAAATGTCATTCTACCGACCTTTTTCTCGGATCGCAAGGTTGAACTCAAGGTTGACATCATGTGTACAGTAAGTAGAATCACAATAAGATGTTCTTATGACAGGAAACCTTCTATGAAATGGTGGTTATATGACCAACTTTGATTGTGCAGTCCCATATATTGACAATTTTGTATGATGATGTCCTATCAAATTAACAAATGTGCGTATTGATATTGGTGTTTGTATGAGTATGATATGAGACATCTATCATTTGTCATGCGGACATTCTGTTTACATGCTAACAAAACTTTCTGAGTCAAAGATATGCATTACCTTCTAACCTAACTGTAATCCACGCCGTGCGTTAGCACTGCGTTGTAATTGTAAAGCTTCGTCGCTCAAAAAGTCGTTCCGTTGATGTGCGACGAGGTGAAAAGTGGCCTTTAAATTCCTAATTGTTGTATTTTTTTAAAACCTAAAGCAGTTGTACTTATTAAAGATTTGTCACGTTGAATATAATTTGCTAAAAAGAAGGATAACTTACCTCAAATTTATGATTTCTGAAGTCTATGAGTGCAATATTCCAAATGATCGCTGCAATGATGACCCCGGAAGCTAATCAGCGATCAGGTCAGTTCCACACATAGGTACATTAGAGTAGCATTGTGTGGAGATCAACCTCTTCCGCCTGCTGCACTATCCAAAACATAAACAATTTTTGTCGGCCGATTTCTCCCTAAATTTACCAGCATATGCAAAAAAACTTTTGTTTATGTGATCCCTAAGTCATATACTTTGATAATAATTACCGACTTTGTTGTTTTGAAGATTGCAAAATGTAGAAAAAAAAGGATTATTTCCTGTCTGTTTTCATTACCGATGCATCCTAACACACAACGTTCAACTGATGAACGGTACAGTGTATGAATAGGCAGTATGGTAATCTCCCGTGTATTACCATATATTGCGTGTAAATGGTCCACCTAAGTGGACCATATACTTTGTAGATGTGGTCAGTTCCCAGAATTCAATTTAGTGCTGCGCGCGCTCCGGTGTACACAACACCGTGTTCGTATCGCTTTTTAAATTTTTTTAGCACAAACTGTGTTAGTCCAAAATATTTTGGGGCGCCAATGCAGTTTTGTACTTCACGTCTTAAATCATTGTAAACTCAACAAAATTGGTTTGTATCAATCGCTTGACTGTTTTCTTATCGCTCGAGCTCGAGGGTCTGTCGCAATATTTGTATCCAAATTTGTTTGTGAATGAATTTGTTTGTATTTCTTTAACTTCAGGTGCTCTGCCAGGAGCCATCATGTGCTTTGCCGTGCTGAAGCTCAAGCCGTGTCACGGACAAGATCCGTCCTGAGGGATACCTCCTGCAGAAATGCAGTTCTTCCACAAATACAGCAAGGTATGAAACATGAATACATAACTCAGGGCTCAACATTAGCACTTGCCCTATCACCACCGGCTGTCCTCACTTATACTGTTTGTGCATACTGTACAGAATCGCATTGCCATAGTGCATTAGTTTTTTCACGCAGCATGGCATGCAGTGTAATTGATAGCGCGAGGGGTGTTCACGAATTCACTTTGATGGTACTTTGACCTAGTTGTTAATGGTTACAACCAACGCTACCGGTATTAAATAGAACAATAGTACCACGTAGTGAGTCATGAGTAACATACAAAGTATTTTACACATGACAGAACAGATATGCCTATTGCCCAGGGCAAGTAAACATTGATGTCGGGCAAGTAAAATTTCATGAATGTTCTCTTTTGGTTGTCCAATCTGACAACTAAAAAATTGTTCAACTACAAGAGAAAAACACAATCTCATCTGGAAGTACAACTGCAACTAATTCTTCTGTTGAGGCAACAAAAGAACACAATCATACATCAACACTAGTCTAAGTAACTATTCTTTTAACTTGATGCAACTAGCAGACAGGTAGTTCTTTCACAAATAAAAAATGGTATGTCTATTAAACTTAAATGTATTAATAGAACAAAATCACACATCAACACAATTTGTTTAAACTTTATTCAGTTAGCATATTCAGTGAAACGTTGTTATAACGGGCACTTCAGGCCCATTGAATTTACCTTGCTTTATCAGATATCTTGTTGTACGAGGGCTTAAAAATAATAAAATACATAGAACCTGCACCTGTGAAATAGCCTTGTTATATCACATACCTCGTTATAATAAAGAGGTTCCACGGTACAATAGGCAATTCTTCCATAAATGGTATGACTATGAAACCGGTATGCATGAGAATGAAATCATACTGACATCAACTCCAGTTGCATGTCAAATCTAACTGGATTCAACTTTACTATTTAACAAAAAAAACATTGCTTGCTAGAGGAGGTTCACTCTCACGTATTATATTTCACCTATTAATCACCTTTAGTTAGCTACTCATTAATCATGGTCAGAGCAAAATACACAGTTTTAGGGCTTATCAAAAAAAGAGCCATAGCAAATCATTTAAAAGTTCTCACAATGAAGGAAACTTGCTATTTACGTAGGTGATCATGGCGATTGTTACCCTCATTTTGATTGATCAAATTACATTTTAAAATTTTTTATTTGTCAATCTTCTTTTCTTTCCATAATCATGGCAGTAGTACTCTTTGTTTTCCCACCAGCTCGCAGCATGTTCATCCAAACCCAGGACACACCCAATCCGAACAGCCTCAAGTTTGTGCCTGGCGTTGAGGTGCTTGGTACGGGGACCATGGACTTCCCAAGTGCCATGAACGCCCATGCCTCGCCGCTGGCAAGGTATCTTTAAAGTGATCCATTAACTTTATAAGATTTGTCCAAAAGTGCTGTCAAGACTGCAATCATACACACCAATTTAAGATTCTCTTGAATGATATGTGAAGTTTTCAAAGAAAAAGAAGTAGAACGATGTTAACCTAGTGAGAAAAAAAAAGTACTGTCAGATGGTTATCCCCGAATTTAGATACTATGAACAGTCAAATTACATGAATTCAGATACTTTTGACTAAACTTGAAGGCGTTTTGGAACGCTTTTCAATTTAATCTGAAATATCTCCAGAATTAGGGAGGCAATTGAAATCTCAAAACCCATTTCATTCTTACGTTACCATAAGCCAAACAACAAGGTACAAGAGAATTGTGAAAGCTCGAAGTGAGTATAGAGCAAGCTGTCTGTCTGAGAGGGCCATTGCATCCTCCAGGAAGCATTCTTATGCCTCCTAGGAGTCATATTTGCTTTGATGTATTTCTGTTTTTCATGTTACTTTTTTTTTAATTAGTGGTAATTGTAACGTAATAAGTTATTACAATTGTTGATTTTGTTTAATTGATCAATTTTAGGCAGTTGTTCAGGATAGAAGGGGTGCATCGTGTTTTCTTTGGACCTGACTTCATCACCGTGACCAAGTACGATGACGACAATGTGGACTGGAAGGTCCTGAAGCCTGAAATCTATGCCACCATCATGGACTTCTTTGCCACCAATGTGCCCATAATCACAGACGAAAAGCCACCCGAAGACACAGGTGATTTTTTTTATTTATTTTTTTATATAAAAGAATGTGAGTAGGCTAAGGTCAGAGGTCAACATTGGTAAAAATGATTGAATAACAGATGATATACAGTACATCGCAAATAACCCACCATCATGGATTTCTGTGCCACATAAGTGCCCATAAACTACTATAATAAAACAAAGAGATACAAATCTGGAGCACAAAATTTGATAATCAAAGGTTAAAGTAATCCGTCATTTAAAACAAACTTTATAAGATCTTTCAAAAAGTTATGCTTTATTCATATATATATATATTTATCAATACTATTGTAAAATATATATTTTCATTGAAAAAGAACAATGTTTACCTAGAGAAATAAGTTAAAATTTATGTCACATATCCCCGATCTTTTGCGAAGTATCCAAATTCAGATATTGACTACAATCAAAAAGTGTTCCTGAACGCTATGGCCCATATTCACAATGGAGGTTTGTACAAACCATGGTTCAAACCGTGGTTTACATCTATGGAATGCCAATTCTAAACTGATGGAGAGAGAATGTGTACCATCAACATTGTTAACAAGTAAGGAATTTGGCCTTCCATAGATGTAAACCATGGTTTAAACCATGGTTTGTACAAAACTCCTTTGTGAATACGGGCCTTAGTCATTAGAATTGTAAGCGTATTTATTGCTAATCAAAGTATTTTTTACAATTTAATTAGAAATTCAAGAGGATGATGATGAGACGGTGATGATGATCAAGGAGTTGCTGGACACCAGGATAAGACCCACAGTGCAGGAGGACGGGGGAGACATTGTCTTCATGGTGAGAAATACTTAATACATAGTA
Organism: Echinarachnius parma; assembly: GCA_037951105.1. Taxonomy (NCBI): domain Eukaryota; kingdom Metazoa; phylum Echinodermata; class Echinoidea; order Clypeasteroida; family Echinarachniidae; genus Echinarachnius; species Echinarachnius parma. Next base: position 111,081 of record JBAMJV010001059.1, on the reverse strand, counting down.
GATTTGCAATCACGGGGGAGACATTGTCTATATGGTGAGAAATACTCTACATACTTATTCTTTAAATGTTGCTTGTAAGTATCGGCTTCCATGGTGGTGTAGATACTTATTCTTGCTATCACGGGGGAAACATTGTCTACATGGTGAGAAATACTCTACATACCATACTTATTCTTGCTATCACAGGGGAGACATTGTCTACATGGTGAGAAATACTCTACATACTAATTCTTGCTATCGGCCAGTTGCATAACTATGACCCACAGTGCAGGAGGATGGGGTAGACATTGTCTACATGGTGAGAAATAATTTACATACTAATTCTTGCTGTCATGGGGGAGACATTGTCTACATGGTGAGATATACTTTACAGACTAATTCTTGCTATCACGGGGGAGACATTGTCTACATGGTGAGAATACTTTACACACTAATTCTTGCTATCGGCCAGTTGCATAACTAGTGCAGGAGGACGGGGGAGACATTGTCTACATGGTGAGAAATACTTTAAAGGAGTAGATCAGTTTTGGTATAGAGGGCGCTGCACGAAAATGAGTGAAAAACTGAGTGTTAAATTTGAAAGAGCATACAATTTTAATGGCAGAATAAACTTTATTTGATCAAATCGGTTCCGAAACGGCTGAAATATCAATAAATATATCCGATCAGAATAAATCTGGGCGGGCCCAGTTATAAATATTAGTTTGTAATGTTATTGTGCAGGTTTTGGTAACTAAAGCTATAAAGCCTTACCAAAACTGTACTACCCTTTTAAGTCTGTGAATAAACAGAGCTTTCAACTTGTCAACATTACTTTACATTATTGTCATCAGAATTCATGGAAAATTTTAAACTGAATTTTTGTTCTTGCCAGTGACAAAAAGGAAACTAAATGGCATATTTAGACTTTTGTCTAGATAGTCTTCTATAATCTTTTAAAATATTGACATGGATTTTGATAACAGAGTGGTATATGTAGCAGTAGTCTAGAATCTTAATTTGTTACCAATGATTGATTATTATTCAATAAAACGATTAATCTTGCCAGGGTTTTGAGCACGGAGTGGTCAAACTGAAGCTACAAGGGGCATGTACCAGATGTCCGGGCTCCATAGTGACTCTCAAACATGGTTTCCAGAACATGCTACATATCTACAACCCCAATATCTATTCAGTTTATTGTGGTGACTTAGTGTCTCAGTCATTGATTACTGATCAATACATTGATTAATCTTGACAGGGTTTTGAGGACGGAGTGGACAAACTGAAGCTATAAGGGGCATGTACCAGTTGTCCGAGCTCCATAGTGACCCTCAAACATGGTGTCCAGATCATGCTACAAATCTACATTCCTGAGATTCATTCAGTGTAATTTGAGTGACTTAGTTTATCAATTATTGACTATTTAATCAATTAATCCTTCCAGGGTTTTGACGACGGAGTGGTCAAACTGAAGCTACAAGGGGCATGTACCAGTTGTCCGAGCTCCATAGTCACCCTCAAACACGGTGTCCAGAACATGCTACAGTTCTACATACCAGAGGTCCAATCAGTTGAACAGGTATTTGAGCCGAGTGTTGAAAGTCAATAAACGCCCTTTCTGTGGCTCTCATGAATTCTTATCAGTCAGTGGGTTGCTAAATCTCATTTAAATAGCCCTAAGTCCACCTGGCTGCTGTTAGTATTGCAAGCTACTGAAATGTAGGGGGGGGGGGGAATTAATAGTCTTCTGATAGATCTTAGCGACTATTTACTTATCTTTGTTCTGTAAATGCAGTGTGCCTGGCTAGAAATAACTTGCCTGCAATAGGATTTACATGATTGAGATGAATATGACAGAAATTTGTCAAGAGATACGAAAGGTATGACGGATTTAAGTGACCCATAAACTTGCTCACACCCAACCAAACTTACTTGGAGCGTCCTAATTATGAAGATGTGAATGAGTGAATGAATAGCAATTTCTGGAATGCTGATGAAGTGCAGTCAAAATCTATGGTTAGTCGTTGACAAAATCTGAGATAGATTTTTACATTTTTATATCATTCAGAAGAATCTGGCAACTGAAGTCAACCTTTTCAGTAGTCTATTCCACCAACAAAATCTGAAAAATATGTCTCCAGAAAAATTATATTATTGAAAAACACATTACCATACTAAAGCATGTGGTCAAGGGGTCTGCAGACGAAGACTACCTTCTGTCTAGGACGAACACATCGTCCATGATTCTATTGTATTCTAACGTACGCGTGAATAGAACTGACGCACTCGCAGACGTTTGGTGCATACGGAACCATGAGGCCATATTGGTTCCGTAAGTGGTGGTAATTAATGTTATTGTTTATGAATTACACAACCATTTGCAAAGAGTTTGGCACCTTTTTAATATCGCGCAAAGGTACCAAAATATATAATCGTGTGTTCTTCTTTGCCTGGTGGTCCCCTTTAAGTTAATGGATCAATTTCAACTTCATGAAGCAGACTCTTCATCTTTTCTTATCTCACTTGTTTTGTTGTAGGTGGAGGATGAACAGGACGATGTTTCGAACGAACAATTCCGAAAACTGGAGGAAAAGATCACTGATGTCCCAACGTGAACGAGACGTGGAATCGCTCTTCGCAATCTGCTGGTTTCGCAAAACTTCCTAAATGGCATTGCAGTTCAATATGTTAACTTATTGTGGTTTTACAAATCTTTGCAACCTCGTTGCTTTTCAAAATTGGACTATTGTATGGTTACATATCGTTGAAAACTACATCGCCATATTAAATGTGGACTATTCTGTGCTTGAAAAAATCGTCGTGAACCGTATTGCCATTCACTTTTGGGACTGTTGTTTGAAATGCAAACCCAAGTCGTATGGAGCGCGTTGGACATCCTTATGATTGGATTTCTGTTGGCACACTATAGTTTATACTGATTTTCATCAAGCACATTTGTGCAAATCTTTGTATTTAAAAGTGTGACTATTGTTTGAAATGCAAACCCATGTGATTATTCTGTTCCTGTAGCAGAGTTGAACATCATCATAAGTTAATGGATAAATTGTGCATGTTTATTTTATTACATCATCTCTCGCCTTTAAAATCTGTTACAGTTGCATGGAGGAGTTTGGTCTCTTAAAGGGATCTATTAACTTTGTTGACATGTGCAAAAAGTGATGAATGGTTGTTGCAATGTATATTATTGTTATCTCATATGGCCACAGGGTATTGTGTGAAAATTTCAAGTCAAATGGACATTGCATGGCCAAGCAATGAGCGAAAATGCAAAGTGATATTCAATAACTCACTGCACTCACTTTGTACACAGAAGAAAAACTCGCCTGGAGTTTTTCTTATCTGAAAACTTTGATCGTACATATCTTTGTAACGAAAGGGAAATTTGAAAAACCGAAACCTGTCCCATGATTTTATTGTTAATACGAATACAACAAGGTATGAGGGAACGGCTAGAGTGAAAAATTTATTTTGAGGATTTGGACAATGTTACTAAGTCCCTTTAAAGGGATCTAGTATCATTGTCCAAATCCACAAAACTTACTTAGAACTCTTGTGGTTCTCTCATCCCTTGTTGTATTTGTATTACCAATAGAAACATGGAACAGGTTTTGATTGTTTGCATTTCCCTTTCGTTATAAAGATATTCAGATTTTTAATTATCTACTGGATAGTAATTACTGAGTACAAAGTCAGTGCAATGAGGAATATTACTTTGCATTTTTGCTCATTACTCTGATATAACATCCATCATGAAATTTTCGGATCACATACATTTTGAACATGTCAACAAAGTTACTAGATCCCTTTAAAATGTGTATTTCCTTGAGCACTACATACATATCATGTGATGTGTCACATGACTTGTATGTAATGCTCAATGAAGATATTTGCCTTGTGAAGATTATAAGATGTTGTGAAGACAACTGCAGTGTAACCTTGTTATAAAGAGCTCTGATATAACAAAACCATATTATAATGCCTTGATATATAACAAGGTACATTCAAACCCTGTATATAAAGACCACCCAATGGAGACAGAAAATGTGGTCTTTACCACCAGGTGGTCTCTGTAGACAGGTTCATTTACATTTCAGTCAAGATAAGTAGTCTTTGTAGACAGGTGATCATGCAGGTTTGACTGTACCTGATATAACAGGGTAATTGGCATGGTCCCAAGGTGCTCATTATAACGAGGTTCCACTGTATAGGTTCCAAAAGTGAAGTTACAGCTATCCCATTGCCATCCCGGGTAATGTTTCTAAACAATGTCAGGCAAGCCAGAAATGCCTGACATAGCGGTTGCTAAGAAGGCAGCTTGCCAGCTCCCTCCCACACACTTTCCAAAGTAAAAATCCAAAGTATACATTGTTTATTTATAATGAATCTGTTATACCATACGAGTGTGATATCATTAACTGGTCTTAATATCATTTCATGCCTGAAAGTATAATGATGATTTTTATTGAAGTGATGTACATGTACAAGAGATTTTTGCGTTCGTGAAAATAATTATATTACACAACTATGTGCAATCTGGTGCATTGTATTTCATATATATGAGGTGTATACTCTATAATATACTCTATGTATCAGTGCATCGCATGCATTTAAACTGTATCAACATTTGGAAGCACGAGTAGTTCCTGTGACCATCTGAAGGAAGCAAGAAAGCTGCCTTTATAGACAGGTTTGCTGCTAAAGACAGTATAGTCAGTATCGACTGTATATGGGTGCACTTTGAGGGTGACCTTCGTATGCCTCCGCAACTTGTGTATAGTGACCAGTGACCACCTAAAGGAAACAAGAAAGTTGCCTTTATATACAGGTTTCATAGTATTGTTTCTCTGCAGGGGATCTGTTTTGGTGGCCACTATAGGCAGGTTTTCTGCTATAGACAGTATAGTCAGTATTGACTGTATGTGGAGGCACTTTGAGGGTGACCACCTAAAGAAAACAAGAAAGGGGATCTGTTTTGGTGGCCATTATAGACAGGTTTTCTGCTATAGTCAGTATTGACTGTATGTGGAGGCGCTTTGAATCGCAAAGAATGACAAATTTAGAGATATTTCATGTCTTGGGTTATGCTTAATTTATATATATATATTCACCAGTGGAAAGTTACAAATATATACAGTACATATTATGGTAAAATACATAAGAAGCAAAATGATGTGAATATATTATTCTCTATTAAAGATGAAAGGTGTTGAAGTATGAAAAGGCACAAGAGAACTAGGCAGATGCTAAGTCACTTAGAGATAATCTCTCCCACTTACATTTAAACAAAGAATACAGAAATAGGAAATGTCTCCAATAGAACTAAACTGGTATACACATAATTAATTACATACAATCTAACGCATGTGGAAGAAGAGACAAAACTACAATGCAGGAATTAATTTTAGGGGGCTACTTTTTCAATCTGACGGATATCACTAAATATTTTACATAATACCCTATGATAATTTTGGGGGCTACCTACTGATTTCAGGGGGCTATTTTGAAAATTAGGGGGCAAAGTCGCCCTCAGCCCCCGTATATTTCCTGCACAACTACTATTACGAATTATCATTTTTCTCATTCATTATTATTTATAATCCAAAGTTGAGTCGGTAGAAAGAAGAAATTGCGTCAAATGGCAGGATTGGAACCCAACGCACTTATGAGAATTCGGCCAGTTATGCTTCTTTCAAACATAATCTACTGGAATGCACAAAATGTCAACATACGCTAGGTTACAAGTGGAATTAAAACAGTCGTTATATGAAATCTTTATTGTAAATAATAATATGCATACAATGTACATGCAAATTTATTATAAACAAAAAAGAATTACAATTAAAATTGATTTATTGTAAACAATTGTGGTCTTATTAGATGTCATTTTTATCTGGCAATGGCAAAGTGTGGTGGTAATGACAACGATGGTGAAAATGATATAATTTTATTTTTATACAACAACAAAGATGAATGAATGATGCTGGTGGATTGGCAGTAGTGATTATAATCAAGGTGATACTTGTTCAAAATGTTCACATGTATGTTCACAGTATGTTATATGCATATATAGCCAGATCACGGCCAAAGGCCAAAGACTAAAAACACCTACATAATTTTATAGAAACATTAGGAACAGTTTTTCTTCTCACAATTCGAGAGTAAAAAGAAGATCAACAAATAAAATAAAAATAAGGCCTATAGATAAACAAATGTATTACTCTTCAGAATACAGTTACATACGGCGTCCATGTACATGGATAATCAAGGTTTTTACATCCATGCAAATCTGTTCACAAAATTTGCAATTGACATTTGCTAGCTGTACATATAATAAAGTGGTTAGAAGACATTATATGCAGATTTCAACCTTGCAATTTCAACTCGATTTTACGGAAGGAATTTGTCCACATACATGTACAAATGAAATACAGTCTAGGCAATTCTAATATATACATGTACCTAGTGAAGTGATTCACTTATAAATATTAAAATGTACTACATACTACCAACATTCCCCCATTATTAAATTAAATTATTATCATCACTCACAGCAAAATGATAGCACCTCAGATTTGGTCAGGGGAATAACAAAAATACACATTACATACTTAATGGAAAGCTTGTGACAGTGGTACTATTTTCCTCTATACAATAAATCAAATTGTCCACCATTCAAATCGTTATCTATCATTTTCCTTGGAACACAGTCGTGACCAAGGTACATGCAAGTAGCATCCATAATTGACTAACTTAAATAAAAACTGTATAAATAGTATTACTGCATTAAAATAATTATCTTCCATTTATCATAACTAACATGTACATTTTATTCCACTATCTTCATTATTTATATAGAACATATGGCTGAGGTACAATTAACATTCAAATAATAACCTTTTTAAAATTACTTTACAAATATTGATATTTCATTAAAATTATTTTTTCCATTTATCAAACTAGAATGTAAAACTTATTCCACCATCTTTATTATTTATATAGAACATATGGCTGAGGTACAATTAACATTCAAATAATAACCTTTTAAAAATTACTTTACAAATATTGATATTCATTAAAATGATTTTCTTCCATTTATCACAACTAGAATGTAAAACTTATTCCACCATCTTTATTATTTATAATAACCTTTTTAAAAATGACTTTACAAATATTGATATTTCATTAAAATTATTTTTTCCATTTATCAAACTAGAATGAAAAACTTATTCCACCATCTCCATTATTTATATAGAACACACAGGCGAAGTACGATTAACATATAAATAAATACCCACTTTGGAAGTAACCATATAGATATAAATATTTCATAAAATTTCTCCTAAAATTTGTTGATATTTAAAAAACAGCACGTTTTTATATTAAAACTAGGAATGCAAATATAATAAAAATTCAGCCATTAAAAACGAACACTCTCATGCAAATACATTGTACATGTGCAAAATTGTTTCATTGACACCCCCTTAACTGTCATTTTGCTGTCAATATAAAAGATAGTACTGACCATTTAATGCACCTCATAACACAAATGGGATTCATCAAATATAAATACATAAATTGTTCATTTTTTTTTAATAACCTGATTATTCTACTTACTTCTGTAAACTAAACTTATATGAAATTTCCTGGCCTGCCCCTAAAGTTCTAAAAGCGTCCTTTTTACAAAGTAAAACATACATGTACAAAGTATATAAGAGGCACCAATTCACATAATCATATTATTTAGACTTGAACCAACCATTTAATCACATATATTTATGGAATACATTTACAAAAAAGGCCCATATAAATTTAATAAGTAAAATGAAATAATAAAAGATCCATTATATATTTTGTTTAAATTTCAGCACATCAAGTTAATAGTCACAGAAAGTGTTTTATATATAGTATGATCTTTGTTTTGGATATAGATACATAAATATCACTTCATGCTTGAAAATATCAATATGTGTTCATAAAATTGACCCTACATGTATGTGACCTTACATCACAAAACGACCAATAAGTTGTGGAAAATTATTTTGCAGATTTTCATATAACATTTTAAGTTGAAGTCATTACCCATAAAATGGTATATAATTTGTTATTCTACTAAGCAAATTCTCTCAAAATGAGCGCACAAGATTTGAAACATGGCTGAAGCAGTTTTAAAGTTGGGGAGAAAACTGGCCGCTTCAAAAATTGGCGTCCAATCATGCACTTTAATCTGATCATTGTCATTTCAATGAAAAATCATATATAAACATGATTTCTGCTGCGCAAAATTTCACAAAAAGTAGATTAAGATACCCTCATTCAGAAATATACCAAAATCCCAATTTTCATATTTTAAACAAAGTTTGACCATGTCAGCTAATAACAGACAAACTACCACCGCAACAAAGCAGTTGTTTGGTGGTGTACTACAGCTGTTCTCTTGGAAGTGATGGCCCAGCAATGTGAAAGTGTATTCTGTCTCAACACAGACTTGAGCGATAGAAGGACTATACCCACAAGTTATTATACAGCTGTATGTTCTCTTGGTAATGATCGTCCAATGTTGTAAAGCTGTCTTATATCTTAGCACAGACTTGGGTGAAAGTTTTTATAGCTACATAATGTTCTCTTGGTAGTTACATGTGTGGTCCAACGTTGTGAGGTCGTCTTCTATCTAAGCACAGACTTAAGTGCCTCCATAGTAGCTTTGTAGCAGAAGACATATTGATCCTGTCAGAAAGAAATATATGATAAATATCAACCTTATTTTTTTGTCCAAAGATTAATTTGACTAATTATATATGTTCAATTGATTGTATATCTATGATGAACAATTACTTAAAATATGTGTATGATATGCAATGCATGTGCAAGTTCACTTTTGTAGAATTCATTTTCAATAATACTTTTGTACAACTTTTGGGTTACTTTGTAAACATACCCTCTGGCACTTTGTAATACTGAAAATTATACTTTTGGGATAAATGTAAAATCTTAAATAACAATAACCATTGTTGGAATAGAATAATACCAAATTTGCTTCATCAATAATTGCTTTAAATATGTGAACAAGAACTGTTATCACCTTACATGAATACGCAGAATACGGCGTATAGTATGCTAAACCTTCCTTCCTTTCTTCTATTTCAATTTCTTACAGCGCATAGAGACATACATGTAGTGATATGCACGTTATATATAAATACATTATTATTATTATTATTATGAATGATTATTAACATACCTTTGTTTGAATCATGCCTTGCCTCTGCTTTCTTAAGTTCTTGACGATGCTCAGAACCTTGAACTGCAGATAAAAACAAACATTTTACACAAGATTAGTTATTAACAAAACTGAAAACACGCCATGGACAACAAAAACAGAAGAAAGATAGACTTGTGACAGTTGTTGGTTTTGGACGTGTATCGCAAATGTACAACAAGATTGTAAACATGAAATGTACAATGCAAAGAAGAAAGTAACAAGAAGATCAAGAAATACAGACTGTCGCACAAATGCACAAAATAAATAAATAGCGTAAAAGACAAGTAGCATACAAAGACTTACATATAACTCATACATCTCATACATCTACACACTTACACATTCAAAGGCTGAACCATGTACACCATAATGCAAATGATTGTTTACCATTCTTGGGTAATTATTAAGACAAGAATTTAGTACTTCATATCAGTTATATATTCTTATTTTGTTGTGTGAAGGCTACATACCTCTTCATCTCGGTCGATGAGGCCGAGGATGACGTCGATGGTGATGAGGGTGCCCGTCCGTCCGATGCCCGCGCTGCAGTGCACAACGATGGGGAGGCGGTTGTCATGGATTCGCCGCATGTAGCCCATGAAGCGCAGCAGAGGGAGGGCGGTGGTGGGTACATTGTGGTCGGGCCACGTCGTGAAGTTGAGCTGCGTTACGTGATGGACTTTGCTCGTCTGTAAAGATAATTGACAAGTTATAATGATAAGAAATATTAATGATAGTGCAAGAAAAAATATGAAGATACACAGCACAAGTATGGCACCATTTACAACCTTTCAACCTGGGCAAATGTCAACCTACATGTATGTGGAGAGAAAAGAAGACAAGGCGATAGCCGTAATGTGTCTCGCCCAATTGCGCGCATTCATGCCAACGAAGTTTGCTTACAAACAGATGCAGGGTTGGAAAGTTATCAACCATTATAGTCTTGCAGGTAAACTTTCATATTTGACCTTTGACCTACTTATGTGACCTTTGAAACCAGAATATCATGGAGGCCAATATAGGGCATCTACCAATCAAGTTTGGTTACAAACAGATGCAGGGTTGGACAGTTATCAACCCTAATAGACTCTTACCCCAAAACTATCACATTTGACCGTTGACCTATTTATGTGACCTTTGACCCCAGAATATCATGGAGGCCAATATAGGGCATCTACAAATCAAGTTTGGTTACAGACAGATGCAGGGTTGGAAAGTTATCAACCCGAATAGACTCTTACCCCAAAACTTTCACATTTGACCTTTGACCTACTTATGTGACCTTTGACCCCAGAATATCATGGAGGCCAAAATAGGGCATCTACTGATCAAGTTTGGTCACACACAAATGCAGGGTTGGAAAGTTATTCAAATTTTTGTAAGGGTCACGGATGACGGACGCAATTTGGATCCCTTCGTCTCCCTCCACCTTCGGTGGGCTCGAGAAAAACCAAGAATACTAGAATAGACCTATGACCTAGCAAATACTTGAATAATGTGAGGTCAACTTTCCCAAAGTTGACCATACATACCTCCATATCAACCATAAGTAATCGCCTGACGCAGAAGTTTTCCAGGACTTGGTAGTTCTCAAGGCGAACCTCGATCCTGCCGTAGACCGTCAGAGGAGAGTTTGCTGAACTGGGCCAGTAGCGATGACATTTGACCTGTAAGTTGGGTTGAAAAAGAATATTGGTTTATTTGATTCATATCACAATTTAAACAAACACAAATCAAAATGGATTTTTTGTTGTTGCTATTTCAAAATATACCTCTATCCTGCCACAGATGTATGGAGGAATAATTTACTGAACTGGACCAGTAATGGTGAGATGCCAAAAAATACAATACCAAACACATGCATATATCTGTATTTGGTTCAAGGAAATATTGGTATAAAATACCACAAAATCTGCTCTAAGAGACCACCCGTCTACAAAGACCAATAATATCGACTGCACGGACTACAGTTTACATGTCAATGGACCTGGCTATAAAGACCACCTGAAGATAATACTGCAATATTGCTGCACTGATCCCTTCAATATCGCCAGTATTGATTTTCCGGATGCTAGATTTTTCAATCAGAAATAGGCAACATCAAATTAATTTTTTTAGGCATCACAAAACAACTTGCATTTCAGCAAAAAGTGCATCTGTTTGGACAATGTGAAGTATACAACAACAAAAATATTGCACTTGGCCAGTCAGTATATTCCATTAGCCATTATCCATTTACAGTGCCGATGTTTCCCTGTTGCTGTTTATCAGGCCACTGTGGAAGCACCTAATGTTCCAAAGCACATATCATAGGCGTACCCAGGGGGGGGGGGGGGGGGGGGGGGGGGGGGGGGGTTGGGGGGTTCAAACCCCCCCCCCCCCTTTTCAAATTGTAACTGGTCTCGAGACCACATCTAAGCGGTCTCGACCGTCATTATTGATGGTCTTGGCCTCGAAAAGTGCGAAGAACCCTGGTCTCGGCCTCGGAAATGTCAAAAATTCTAGGTCCTGGCTTCGAATATTTCCTAGGTACGCCCCTGGCACAGATGCCTGATATTTTTCTTTAACTCGCAGCACTACAGTACTTGAAGACAAATTGTTTGATTGTATCATTGAACGGAATACAACTGCTAATTCCCCTCTGCATAAATTAGTTACCTTTCCATTCTCCACATCCATGGTTACCATGGCGATGACGTCGGCCTGCTGCTCCCACACCATGAGCCAGAAGTCCTCCGTGGTGTTCGGCAGGGGACCCTGGCAGGCGATGTAGGAGAAGGTATCCTTGCCGACCCTGGCCGAGATGTGACTGGCATTGATGTAGTCCGATGGCCCGCTATCCTCCAGCATCACTCTGGTTTTATCATCTGGCATTGAAGATAGAGAAATACAAAATAGCGTTTACCTAATACTGTTACATTTTGTGGAGGGGAATGTAGTTTGTTGGAAGCGATGTACAAGTATATGTATGTATCCTTCCCAACCTTGGCCAAGATGTGACTTTCATTGATGTACTCTGGTGGTCAGCTATCCTCTACCATCACCCTGGTTTTATCATCTGTCATTAAAAGATGGAGAAATACAAGTTAAACATAACGTATCTAGTGGAGAATATACAGTACATGTATATTGTACAAACAATTTTGTTGGAGATGATGTGGTAAAAATCTTTCCCAACCTGACCCGGCATGTAACTTTCATCGATGTAGTCTGATTAACTGCTATATCCTCTAGCATTACTCTGGTTTTATCATCTACATACAAATTAATTTCAACATATTGATGATAATTGATGCACTATTAAGAAGTTATATTTCCCTACTTGGGCCGCTATGTGACTTGCATTGATGTAGTCCGATGGTCTGCTATATCCTAGCATTAGTCTGGTTTTATCATCTATACGTCGTATTGAAGACGGAAATATATGCATTAATTTCAACTTATTGATATTTCTCCTAGTTGCCTCTTTGCAATTAACCACATAAATGCGCATATTTTCTGACTTGCATTTAATCATAACCCTGCATAAGCTATTTATATATTGTGTAATTGTAAAGTTATAAACAAAATGCGACCCCAAACTCACATGGTAGGACATTCCTAAAGCGATTCTTGTCTTTGTTATCTGGTTTCTTGGCCTCCTCGCAGTTGTCTACAGCCTTCACTTGTCTTAGGGTCTAGGGAGCAAAAAACATGGAAGAACAAAAAAAAAAAAAAAAAAAAAAATAAATCAAAATCAAATTTTCAATTCTTAGTTGTATACAAATGGGCTATGGGGTAAAGATTTGGTCAATTTGCCTTTCTAAAAGTTAGGGCAATCAAATAAGTAAAATCAAAACAGAATATATGACAAGGATATCAGTTCCATTCTTAGGTGTGAAAATAACAATAGGTTTTTATACGATAAAATGAATCCGGGAGATCAAACAATTATCATTAATTATAATCATATGAATTAGTAACACCACAACAAGAAATAAAGACAAACCTTGAATTTTTCTGCAGCATGCTGCTGAAATATCAATTTGTTTCTAAATCTTTGTGATGGTGATATACCGGGGCCTGCCCTATATAGCATCTCCCTTCCTCTAATCGAATTATACATGATCTATAGCAACTTGGGGCTTGGCAGCAGTCGTTATAAACCTTGAATAAACATCAAATGAAAATTGCTACAAATATATGAAATGCCAACCTTGAACTCTTCGGCAGGGTCCTGCTTGTCGATCTGTTTCTGGATCTTTGCGATGGAGGACCGCAGGGCCTTCCCCGAGTAACGTCCCCCTCCGGCAGGTCGAATGACGGTCATCCCGGCCAGTTCTCGGTCAGTTATGTCCTCTAGGATCTTTGTGCTCGGCGTGCCTCGCGTGGCGCCGTTCACCGCTCCTGCTTCGCTGACATCGTTGTCGTTGTCGTCATCGAGGGGAAGACTGTCGTCGCTCCCCCACGAGAGGGAGTCCTCGTCGCTATCCTGTTGCGCTTTCTGCCGGTTCTGTAATAGAAAACATTTGATTAATCTTTTTTTATTTATTTTGTATGACCTTGTATTAACCAACAACTTTAGAAACAATTTGAGGTCGAGTGAACCATTAGCTAGAAGAGAACATAACTGATTGATGATTTCATTGTATTGAATTGTCTTGTAACACATTATCTGGCAGATCATCAATGATTAATTTGTATTATTGTATGTTTATTGAGTAGAAAGAGTTGCAATTGAACATGTGACTAAATGTGCCAATCTGATTGGTTCAAATGTGCATATTTTCTGGCTTGCAATGAATTGCAAAGTTCTATACAATCGATTACAACTCATTCTGCACAGGTACCATGTATTTTCCAACAACCTCAAAAGTAATTTGAGGTCTAGTATGTGAACATTATTGATTCATTATTTAATTGTATTGTATGACCAACAACTTCAAACTAAAGTAATTTAAGATCTTGTATGAAATCATTTAGTAGAAAACATTATTGATTCAGTATTTCATTATATTTTATAACCGACAACTTCAAACTACATTAATTTGACGATTAAGTTACCTGTAAGGCTCGGCCTACTTTGTGCGCTGCGAGAAGACTCGACATCATCTTCTGCGATCCCTGGCTCTGAGAGGCATTGAGGTCGTCTGGGAGGTCGGCCGTGGAGTCGATGTCGCTATCGGTGTCTTGCTCTGTTGTGTTGATGGGTTGGGTATATTAGATATTGCAGTATAAATAGGCATGCACAATTAGGGGGTACGCTAAGAATATGTTGCGGATATGCAAAAATATTGATACATTATAAATATGTTGTGTACAGTTAAAACATAATTGAGGATAATAAATTATGATGGGTACACTATAAACATGTCGTGCATAAGGACAATACATTTTGATTTTATGTTAGATTATATGGGGTACCATGACATAATCAATCAATAAACATAATTTAACTGGGGAAAATAAACAATGATTCTATATCCTTGATTTTATGGGGTACACTATAAATGTTAGAAATAAACATATCTTAGGAATTTTAAAATGTATGATACATGGGGTTCACTAAAGATACAAATATGTGCTGTTACATAATAACTGGAAACAACAAATTATGAGAATAAAAGGGGTATATACACTATAAATGTGCTATGTAACAAAAGAGTGAACAATTAATTATGAATACATTCACATAAAACTAGTCCTAATGGCTTGACATTGGGACATGCAGGACTTTTTGATTGCATGTTCACTACTGGACTATGATGACATCACAATTTGGCCCCACCGCACATTCAGCCATTCTTTGGTCAACCGACGTAGTCGATTACCAATGTGGAATTGACTGAGTTGGCATTGGTATTCCACTGAGATGGCAAATAACATTACTTCAGTACATGAAATAAAGAATTGGCACAATTGATGTGGTCACGTAATAAAAAATTAAAACACAAATTGAATTCAAACATAAAGGAAACAGACTAGAAATACTTTAAATGATTGCAAATGACCAAAGAAAAATAGGCCTCGCCGGGAATGAAGTTGCATATAACTATGATTACTACTACAACTTAATTTGTATTTTCTGTGTAAAGATATTTCAATTCTTTACTGGAGAGGAACACATAGAACATAAAGATACTAGCTACCAGCTATTAGAATATGAGAGATTAATTGACAGGAATGTTTAAAATACGATTATCTCCAATTACTACCTCCAAGAATCAGCTTCACAGAAAGAAATCACACGAAGTACAATAAACATCACATGCAAGATAGTTTTGTTTGTGAGAGTCATTTGAGTAGTTTGAAAGTGCAGTTTTAATAGGTGCTCTACTAAATAAAATGTGCAACGTACAGCCCAAAGGGCAAGCCAAAACATCTGCTTTTTTTTGGAGAAACCATATTTCAAAACAATGTTAATGCTGCCCAGTTATCATACGCCTCTTTCCCGACTTAAATCTTTGTACTATTCTCAGTCTTTACCTGTGAACCCCACACTGAATTTTGGTGGGGGTGGGTGATAGCCATGTCCCCATAGAGACTGCAACCCAGCCAAAACAAGTGTTTTTGTTTGTTTGAGAAAACCATATTTCAACACAATGTTAATCTTTCCCAAATAAAAGGAAAAAGGAAACTTGTTACTGGTAGATCAAATTGTTCCTATCCTAGCGTTTATCCGTGAATCCCTCCCTGAACTCAATTAAGGGTAGGGTTGATAGCCACACTTTCATGAAGACAAGAACTTCATTTAGTAAAGAGAGAGATGGTCTCCAACAATTGCCTTAAATCCATACACCAATTACAGTCCCCTTTACCACCAACTCTGGTAACTTTCCCCAGTCTTTACCTGTGAACCCCTCCCTGAATTCGGGCGGGGGCGGGGTGATAGCCACGTCCCCATGGAGACGGGAGCCTGGAGGGAAGACGGCCAGGCTGAAGGGCAGTGTGAAGGACAGAGAGGAGTCAAAGGTCACGCTGTCGAGGGGTTCGTCATCGTAGTCTGGTCAGTCGTAAAATTGTTAATACATGATTTGATTGTTGTTTAATTTCAAAGTTTGATTGTTTTTATTTAATTAATGATTTGATCATGATTTTATTCCAAATTTTGATTTGTTTTTAATTGTAATCAATGATTTGATTGTACCATGATTCAATTCCAAAGTTTGATTTGTTTTATTTTTTTCAAAGATTTGATTCGATTTGTAGTTATTTTCAATGAAATTTGCATTTTTGTTTACAATTAATGATTTGATATAGATTTTGATCAATTCAAGTTTAGTATGATTTTATTTAATTTGTTTCATTTGTTTGATTTAATTTGTTTCATTATAATGTTCATGTGGTAGAGTGAAATGAAGCAGGGGCATTCAGCAAATGCCAGTATACAAAGTAGATCAGTCGCATAGTGTGTGTGTGTGGGGGGGGGGGGGGGGTATGGGGTAGGGTGGTAGGTTGAGTAATCCAGTACATTAGCCGTCAGTCGCATGGTACAAGTCCAGAGTAAAAGATGGAGTCGTGAAGGTGAATAGTTGCAGTGTTAATTGTGCAGGCATCAGCATGCATTTACAACAATTGTTGACATAAAAGTGAGTCAGACATGCATACACATGTATACAGAAGTTTGTGAGTTTGTGAGTCATATGTGCAACAAGGGGAGAGTGAGGGGGAAGGGGTGTTAGGAGTGGATCATGCAAAAACAAAAGAAAGGAAACAAAAGGCACAACATTAAACATCAAATTATTAAAAAGAAAAAAAGAGAGAACAAATTCAAACAGTCTATTATTGAACATAATCAAGACAAATAAAGTTAACAATACATTAAACATCCATTTAAACAGAGAATTTAGAGTGTCTATTACTAAAAGAATTCAAGAAAAATAAACTGAACAATGAACTTGAAGAAGTGCAACGATTGGCATAACATTGAACATGAATGTAAAAGAGAGAGAGATATTTTAACTAATTCTAATAAGACAAGATCAAAGTTTACGCAAAATTAAAAAGGTGCAACGGATAAACAAAATCAGAACATCATCATGCAAGGAATGTTGCTAAAATATAGAGACGATATAATACAATTTCTTTAGAATTTGTCTGAATTTCTTTCAGGACAATTATTTTATCAAATATTTCCAGCAAAATAATTGATCAATTAAAAGGGAAATATAATTCATCTAAAGCACATTTTGAATAACTGCAAATTTAATATCCAACACAATGTGAAAGCAGTCAAGGCAACCAAGCCAATAAAACAATGACAATTCCCTGGTTTAAATGTCACTCATGAGCATGCAAGGAATAACGTTCATGCAAAGAAAAGACATGGACTGAAACAAAAACAAACTAGATGGATCTTCGACTGCGCGCAGTCAAAAATGATGCCTCCGCCATTACGCAATTTATTTATGTCAAGCCCAAATCAACATGTACACAGAATTAATTCTGTCAACTCAATTTTGATGGTACTCTGTCTTTTAGATCTTGACGTATCACAATTATGAGCTATAAGTGACCTTGACCTTTGCCCTCATGACCCCAAAATCTAATGACTACAATTGTTCCCTATTATACATTCAGGTATCAAGTTGGATTGAAATCTGATATTCAATTCTTGAGATTTCCAATCTCAAGCTACTTTTACATATAATGAGCCCTGTGACCTTTGACCTTTGACCTTTGACCTCATGACCCCCAAAATCTAATCAGTTCATTGGCTCTCCAAGGAACATACATGTACCAAGTTTGGTCAGAATCTGTCAATCCGTTCTTGAGATAACGCGATCACGATCTATTTTTGCATATATAATGAGCTCTGTGACCTTTGACCTTTGACCTCATGACCCCAAAATCTAATCAGATCATTGGCCCCCCAAGATACATACATATACCAAGTTTGGTCAGAATCTGTCAATCCGTTCTTGAGATAACGCGATCACGAGCTATTTTTGCATATATAATGAGCTCTGTGACCTTTGACCTCTGACCTCATGACCCCAAAATCTAATCAGATCATTGGCCCCCCAAGATACATACATGACCCAAGTTTGGTGAAAATCTGTTAATCGGTTCTTGAGATAACGCGATCACGAGAACGGGACGTACGTACGGACGGACGTACGTACGGACGGACGGACAACCCGAAAACATAATGCCTCCAGCTACTTCGTTGCGGAGGCATACAAATTCAAATTGTGTAATTCAAAAATGTAAACCCACAAGTGATCACAGATAATGAGCAATAATTTTCAAATTCACAGTAACAAATACTAAAAAGGCAAACAAAATGTTAGAGACAAACAAAATCATCAAAGTAACAGCCACAGAAGTGCATGCAAATGGCACAAATTCAACAAAAGTACACATTGAACAGACAAACTTAACCACGCAAAGAAATCAAGTCATACCATGTGTGCGGTTGAAGCCCGCATCTCTCGCGGACTCCGTGTAGGATTCAGCGGGCGAGAGTTCCGCGTCGCTGTTTCCTAGCTCATCGCGCTCGTCGGTTCCCGTCAGCCGGTTATCCGAGGAGTGTCTCTGTTCCGTGTCTGTGCCGATAACACTAGCAGGCCTTGAAAGTTGTCTGTAGGAGAAAAACAAATTTAATTTCATACAGTCAAACCGGTGTATAGTGATCACCTACGGAAAACTAGAAAAGTGGCCACTCTAGACAGGTGACCTCTACAGACAGGATCCAGACTATCAAACCTGTGTTTAGTGACCACCTAAGGGAAACAAGAAAAATGGACACTACGAACACATGACCTGTATCATAGACAGGTTCTATTGCACTGTTTTTCTCTCGGCAGGATGTTTGGAAGCCACTATAGGCAGGTTGGCTGCTATAGACAGGTGGGCACTAAGACAGGTTTGACGGTATTTTCAATGATTTAGACACGTTCAGTAATAAACCGGACAGGTCCATAATTCAGTCATCGCTAACTTAAAGATTGTCATGCGTGGGGATGTAGAGGGCACTGTTTGAAATGCTAAAATGTGGTTCGACATTTCTACTTTGCACACTACATAACACTGACCAATTCTGTGCCAGTCCATGCCCAATGTGTTGTTTGCAAGATGGCACCGCGCAGATGATTACCGATTTCGATCCTTTATACTTCAACTTTTTATTGATATCATTGAATTAATAAAAGGGTAGACAGCTTTTCATAACCATTGATTTAACGAGAAACACATACCCAGTAACGGCCAGTTTGACCACTCCCTTGCACTTGCGCAGAATGGTGATGACCTTGTTCTGCGTCATTCCGACCAGGCTCTGTCCATTCACCTGAAACGGGTGTAAAAATAGGAAAACAGATTGAACATAAAAACAAATAATGATTTTATATTAACAAAGAAAAATACAATCAGATTTTGTAATAACTAAAAAGTAAAATAAATGTTATTTTAAGATACTTACAAGTATCTTGCTGCATTTTTCTGCACCCATATGACACTACCGTAAATCATATTTTTTCTTAGACTTACAATATTATAAATACCCAGATTCAAATTGGCAACTCCAATATTTACCTGCAGTATCAGAAACACAGAAACTCCAGAAACACCATCCGGAGTAATAGTCTTAATGTAGATGATAGCTTTTACTTCACTTAGTCAGTACCAACAACATCAAATCAGATTGTAAAATAAAAGAACAAAGTCAAATTGGCAACTCCTTTACTCACCTGCAGTAACCTGTCTCCTACTTTCAGTCTACCATCTCTAGCAGACACACCGTCCGGGGTGATGGTCTTGATGAAGATGCTGGTCTTGCCTCCCTTCTCCGCTCCCACAACACTGAATCCCAGTCCACCTCCCTCTGGTTTCTCCAGCTCAATCCAAACAATGCCACTCTGATAACAAAAAGTAACAACAAAATAACAAACGTACACATGAAAAGCATTGAAAAGGAGTTACGGGATGGACAGCCAACACAAGAGCTTTCTAGCTTAGCTGGTAAAGTACCGGTCTAGCTATCTGGAGCTCAAGTAACATATAATACAATTACACTTCGTCAGGCCTCTTAAAAACAACCCAGCTAAAATGACAAAACAAAACTATAAATAATATAAACCCATTAATATATAAACATTTTGAGTGATGACAGGAAGATTGAGAAACAGACAGAAAAAAAGGACAATAAATTAATGAAAAGTTTAGTCATGCATGTGTACAGTATGTTCTCTCCTTCAGCCTAATTTGTGTACAGTAACATCAGCACAACTACCGTACTGACCGGCGTAATCGCCGCATACTTTTTCCTTTAAAATAAAACGCAAAGTCGGGATGCGGCGAATACGCGGCGATAGTCAAAATTGGACTTTTATTAGTCGGTAAAATGCATGCAAGCCAGCCTTTGGCAGTGTGTTATTGGTTGCATGCATGTTACAGTGCATGCATGGACTTTCGATGGGATTATCGGTGGAATTTTGGGGGCTTTTGGTTGAGTTGCGCTTCCGAGCATCTTTGTTATATCACTGATTGCTTACAAATAACTTTTCATTGCGTGATCACTGAAGAATTTTACCGTTTCGGGCATCTCCCATGATCTTTTCTGGCCATTATTCTGCTCGTTTCTCTGGCCGTTTTTGCACCCGTTTTTAATTTGTTTTTAATTATGTTGCTCAAAGTCGGCATGCGGCGTTTACGCGGCTGCGGCGATTACGCCGGTCAGTACGGGTATAGTAACTTTTCATTTCAATCATTGAACATACAAGAACAGAAGCAAACTTGTGAACTTAGGGAGACAGTCGGACAAACTGAAAAAAAGATGTACATGTGGTAATGAATGTAAAGAGAACTGCTCAGAGTCGCAAATGAGATAGATAAAAAGTTAAAATAAAAAAATTCTCTGAGATATGATTTTTGTACATGAACATGTAATGTAACAACTGACCTCTCCAATGCTAAGGTTGCCCGACTCACTGCCTTGAGCTGAGGGGGGTCTCATCATGGGTGGTGTTCCCACCCTGGCATCAGTGGAGAACTCACTGCCGACGGGAGAATCTCGCGATCCAAGCTGTTTCCGGAAGTTGTTGAGAGCCAACTTTCCGGCAGGCAGCGGTGGAAGCTGCTGTTGTTTTACTATTTCCTCGTCGAGCTCGGGTTCGATGGAGTCGTGCCTGGGATATAAACAGTTTTTCAGTTTATAAACTTTAAAAAAGGTTATTCTCAAATTTCCTCATGTTCTTATGTTGATTTCTTCTACATTCTGATTAAAGCATGATTTCATACCACATACCAAAGAGCTTTTGTCAAATAGTTTGTCATTTGTGAAATAATTGAGTAGGTTTTTAATTTATGCTGTCCCCAATACGCATATCTTATGTGTGCATTGGGAGCTTGTCGATTTAAACAATTTCAAACAAAATTCATCTTAAATGACCAGCATTGTGAACTTGCTGATTTAATAAGAGATTTCAACAAACTACAAAAAAAAGAAAACTCTGATTTATAACAAAAATATCTAAACATATATACCTAGAGCGCGACCCATCTAGCTTCTCCGGGCTGGAGGCTCCGTTGCGGGGAGTCATTGAGGGGGTGAAGACGCTGCCCCCCGTCGCTCCCTGACTGTCAGTGTCCTCCTCCTCTTCATCCTCCTCCGTGCTCGTCTCTTCTGGTAGGGATGGATGAAGAGCGCGTGCAAGTGATGCCCTCGTTGCGGTGGTGTTGGCGGCAGATGGGGTGTACAGGGGCGAAGTGGGGCTGAGGGGAGGGGAGGAGAAGGACAGAGGGGTCGTCGTTTTGGGGGATAGGGGGCTCATGGGAGGAGAGGAGATGGTGGAGGGGACGGATGGGGGTGACATGGGGCTGAGGGGAGGAGACGAGAAGGAGGTAGGGGAAGTGGGGGACTTGAATGCAGGTGGACTGGTCACAGAACGCTGGGGGCTGGCATTGCGGGGGGTGTATCCACCATGCTGCTTCTCCAGGTCCTTCATGATGTCTCCGACCTCGTCCAGACGACTGGGCTCCTCTTCATCTTGGCTCCCGCTGACGGACAAATCCTGGGAGAGATTTGGAAGAACAAAGCATACATGGTTGCACAAGTGGAGACATTATCAGCCATACATCATTAGAAATCATCAACAAACCCACATATTATAAATATATTATTTTCTACATTTCTTACATGTATTCAGGATTAGGTGGGCCCCGTTGCAAATAGGATTGCTATCAATTGTAAGCTTGACAAAGGAGAGGTCTTGCCATTTGGTTAACAGAGCAAAGAAAGACTAAGCTAGACCCCTTGCCTATGGAAACCTGGTGGGATATGTACAAAGTCTATGGCAATTCCACAATCTGAAAGGGAACAGGTTATTCGACTCACCTCCCAGTCAGACTCTGCTGGAGTCAGATTACCGAGATCAAGATGAAAGCCTGGAGCTCCGGAGGAGATCTTCTTCTTCTTCTCGTCTTCACTGCTACCAACTTCCACCTCAGGATTGGAAGCAGTTGCTACTGCTTCTGCTTTCTCTGCTTCCTTGGCAGCTGGTGCCTTGGCCGTTTCCATATCTCCGACCTGCGAGCTCGAGTCGGAAACCCATTCGTCATCGTCGTCGGTCTGTTCTCTCGTAGACTGATCGGTTGATGATGCGGGTCGTAGCTGCTCCACAGGTATTCTGTTCCTGTTAGGTTATGACAAATGTGTACATCAATACATTTGTCTCATCATCATTATCATCATTATCATCATACTCCTCCTCTACCACATCATCATCATCATGATTGTGACCACCTTTACTTCTACATTTTGTTCTCTAAACAAATTCTTGTTTGTTCTTGTTTGTTGTGTTGCTGATACCGACAACAGATTCTTTTGCTCAATTCTACTGTTTTAGTCTCACATGCGAACTTTTTTGAAGCAATTTGGATAAATCTACCAATTTCTCTTGACCTACCAATTTGTGTCTGGTTGAATGTTGATACAGTAACTGTAATTTGCACAAGATCCAACTACATTATAAGCGTGCGACTAATGGCTTACCTTGTTGCCTTCAGCTTGACAAGAGAGGGCACCCTTGCCAGTAGACTCTTAGCTCTCTCCATACCGATCCCACTGACGGGCTCGCCGTTGATGAAGTGAATCTGGTCCCCGGCCTGCACGCTGCCATCCTGGGCCATCGGTAGACCGGCCACGACCTCCTTCACGATCAGGCCCGCTCCCTGGTCGACGTACTCTAGAAGCAGGCCGAGTTGCCCGCGGTCGTTCTTCTTGATCGCCACCGTGGGGAGGTCCTCAGGGGCGGGCATGTGGACCTGTTCCGCTTTGTCGATGCTTCCGCTCTTCTGCAACTTCTTCCCATCGTCTGGTCCACCGTGACGTTTGTTGACGTTGTATGAGTTCTGGTCGGCATCGTCCGCATCCGAGGGCAGTAAATCCCCATCTGACTTGTCGTCAAAGTCGATTTCACTGTCCCCACTCATGGACAGATCCTCGTCATCAATAGCATCATCATTGTCCACTTGGTTGACTACAGCTGCTGCTGCTGCCTCGAGTGATGCATTTTCTGGTGTAACCTCCTCCTCCTTGACCATGAGCATGGGAGAAGCAGAATTGGTGGGTGTCGCCATAAGTGATTTTGTCGGGGACGGTGTCGGGAGGATGGATCGAGCCGAGGGGTGAACGATCTTTAGCGTGACCTCCTTGGGGGTCATGCGCAGGAGGGACACCGCATCAAAGTGGCTCATGCCCGCCATGCTGCGACCATTAACCTGTTTTGGTGGTTGGAGGGAGAAAAGATATATTCAGTAAAACCTGTCTATAAAGGTCACTCAACTGAGGCAGAAAAGGTGGTGTTTATATAAAGCATGTGGTCTCTAACTGTTTTCAAGGAAGTCTAAATAAGTGGTCTTTATAGACAGGTTGCCCTTATTCACAGGTGGTCGCTGTAGCAGGTTTGACTGTCATATGTCATGTGGGATTTTATTCATTACATTTTTGTTTGGTCCGGGGGGGGGGGGGGGGGGGGGGAGGGGGAACATGCCACTTTCAATTCCTCTCCGGTGATTAACATAATGCTGCAAGTCTTTATATGTAATAGAAATTGATTAATCGTTATACATATTATTAGACTTCTGAGATTCCTGCCCATTAATAGAATGAGAAAGGAGATGGAAAGGTTGGTCAGAAGGCCAGTACTACAAGTAATTTCAAGCCCCTTTTTTATACAATTTTAATATTGTTATATACAAATGTACAGTATTGTGTACTGTTTTACTGTTTTTATGGGAACAGGGTGGGCTCTGTATCAATTTCAAAATATTGTAGAATCTACATGTACATATAACAGCTTTTAACTTAATTTCTCCATTAAATTCCAAGCAAAAGTGTCAATGCGCCGTCTGTTACCTCGAGGATCTTGTCCCCTTTCCTCAGTCTGTCATCAGACTTAGCCGGTTCCTGAAGAATTTCCTTGATGTAGCAGCCACCCGTGTTAGCTCCCCCTGCCACGGTGAAGCCCAGGCCACCCCTAGGGGGCTTGACCAGATGGACTTCAATCACAGCATCCTTCAAGGGAGAGCAGGGGAATAAAGAAAGGAGAATTAATTCAAAGAAACCTGTTATAAATAAATGGAATGAGTCAGGGAGATGAGGGCAGGACGAGAATTTCCTTGATGTAGCAGCCACCCGTGTTGGCTCCCCCTGCCACGGTGGAGCCCAGGCCACCCCTAGGGGGCTTGACACGGTGCACCTTGATCACAGCATCCTTCAGGAAAACAAAAATAAAGCAGAGAGAGAGGGGGAAATTCAAAACAAATATAATAAATATAATACTGATCACAGCCTTGGTAATACTTTAAATCTTTTTGATTTTCGCCACAAAGCATTTGTATTTATTTATTTATACATTTTCATTTAATTTTTCATTTAATTTTATTCCATTCGTCATATAAAAACATATTACATAATTATAACATTGATATTTACAGATAAGTAAAGAACATACAAACGACATAAAGAAAGATAAACACAAAATATACAATTATACTGTATATACGACTCATCCATAGAAGTATGAATAAACAAACCAACCCGTTTATAACTAGAAGGCTCACTTAACGCGCGCAAGTCACGTGTCCCATAGACTTTGTACATGGGCAACATGGCGGAGTGAACCGATTTTTGAAGCTCCCGTAGCCTACTTCTCTACGTCATCGCGTAGTGACCTAGAAATACTTGACCAATCATCATGTTATGCAGTGCGTAGACTATCGCGCCTATTTTCCTGCGCACTGTCCTAGATTTCATCACGCTTATGAGAACAATGAGAGCCATTGTGACGTATGCATATGAACTTGTTTTATTGACCTCGATCCCGTGACGACGCGTTTGAACTACTCTGTGATTGGTTTACTGTAGTTTCCAAGTAGCCCATAATGCAACCAGTTGTAGGCTCTTCCGGTGAGCAAAAATCGCTGCACTCTGGCAGCAGTGACACCCCCCTGGACTCATCCTCATACTTCGTCCAAAAAGATGACATGTTTTATTTTATTTCTAACCTCATCACTATCAAGATACACTGTAGTTGTTGAATCATCTATCTACATGTATGTATTATTCAACTAACCTCATCAAAATCAAGGTGAGATTTCCTGGGCGAACTCTCGGTGCTAGAAGATGGGGACAGAACGGGTGGTGTCGACTTTACCCCCAAGGCTTGAGGCTTCGGGCCCGAGTCCTGAGACTTTCTTCTCGAGCTAACTGGAATCTTGGACATGGACTTGGACTTGGCTTCAATCTTGGACTTGATTTCTACGTTGGTCAGTTTGGGAAGCGAGTTGGTGTTCGGATCTTCGCCATCCTTCTCCTCCTCCGTTTCCAACTCCTCGTCCGATTCCGGGGGAGGGGCGTCGGGGGGAGGAGGAGGAGGAGGGGATGGATGATTTGGGTCGGGCGAGAAAGGTGGGGAACTGAAAGGGGTGGAGAGGATGGAGTCCTGGTTGTCGTTGGCTGCCATGTCATTCAACGCCCGTTGGGGTGTGATGGTTTCATCCCATTTGGGCGGCAATTCCGCTTCAACCACGCTCTTGCTGAACTCATCCTTCTGTTGAAAAAAAAAACAATAATAAAGGAACATATTTGTTAAATACAGAACCTACAAAAACTGCCCACAAAACATGTCTAATTCAGAGAGTTCAGGGAGATAATTATGAAATATATGCACCACATCATTTATGGAAATTGTCACACTTTTTTGTCAGGATGTGAAAAGATAAGTGCATTTTCTAGGGAGACTCCTGCAGAGTCAGGGAGACTCAATGCAAAGTCATACTCTTAATAGCGACTGCAACAGGGCACATAAATACTGAACAAGCTGTGGACTATTAAAGGGTGGGATCTAAGGACCACTTTTGTTGAACTAAAATTAAATTGTCTCGAGGAGGGGAAGGGGAAATAATGGTACTCTCAAACTGGAAGATATCCACAAGTACTGGTCAATGTGCATTTTAGGGACTGAAAGGGTGGGATCTAACTATACAATAAAAAAAATAATCAATCAATTGTAGAACGTGGTGTGGCAAGATTGGTAGAGCGCGTGCCTTCCAATCGTGAGGTCCCCAGTTTGAATCCAGAGTATGCCCATCACGTTTTTCCTTCAGCAAGAAAATTTATCCACATTTGCTGCTCTCCACCCAGGTGTATAAATGGGTACCCGGAAGGATGGAACGTAGTTCCTTAGCATTGTGTGCGCACCTTGGCTGGCATGCTCCCCAGGGAGCGGAAAACGTGCACTTTGTGTGCTAGATTGATTGCAGAATGTATCCAATGACCGGGGTAAAAATATAATTGTAAAGCGCTTAGAGATGATTATCAAGCGTGATAGGATATTATTATTATTAATCACGCCTCAATGATGCAAAGAAATCGGGCACACTCTATAAGCAGAAATCAATTTAGGAGAATGAGTGAATGATCACCTAAAGGGTTACAAATATCAAAAATAAAGGAGATACTGACTCAATTACAACTAAATTCATGAAAAGTGTGGAAGGGAAATTGTGCTTTGGTTGGACTCAAATCTGCACTTGACCTTTCATTTTGTTAATTTGTTTATTAGCTCCACTCATGGGATGGCTTCCCCATGTCATCTACAAGCTTTTTTTCAAATGGTTCTAAGAAATTATAAACTGTTACAGTTACATATTTAATAGATCGTACCTTAGCAAGCAACCGCAGTAACTCATTCTCACTAGGTCTACATAGGAGAAGCTTCACATTCTGCTGGGCTCCTCGTAACTTAGCAACCGTCTCCTGTTCGAGAAAGTACAGAAAATGATAAAAGATGTAAATGTGTAAATACAAGACAATTAAGCGGGAAACATGCATGCACATGAAACGTTTTCATCATCAACAGTTACGTACCTGGTTTCAAACATAAAAGTACATGAGTTTTCTGAACTGCTATTATGCATAATACATTTCAATCAGGTGTGAAATAAAAAAAACAACTACCAGATAATAAACTTAAAGATAACAATGAGTTATGATAGATTGCATTAAATCAAATTACATTGTATCATTACCAGAGTACTTAAAATGATAACCTCACCTTATGTTTCCAAAAGCGTTTGAATAACTCTGTAGATTTCATTGAAGGTAGCAAAATATCCTCTTTCTACTTTCATAAACTGTGCAAATTTAATTTTTCACTGACTGTTCTATGCAATGCTGGAAAGATCACTTCGATGTTATGGTACATGTAAGAAACATTCTGGATACTTCTCTCAAATTGATGGAAGAATGGAGTAATATCACACGATTCCCTATAGATGTAGAACAACACACATACATGTAGTCACACAGGAGCGCAAACTATAATACAAAACTTTCCAAAGATGAATATTTCCAATAAAATCCAAGAGCAAGGTAAAAATATCAACCATTCCTTCTAAGAATGCTTAGACAATCCAGCCATACTCTATCATCGGCGGTGCTCTATTGCACTGCAGCGTAACAAGGTGAAGTAAGCAGGAAACTGCTTTTAACACTGGATGAGAAGAGGAGCCATGAGACAAGAAATGTCTCTAGAAACACAAGAAAAGAGACAAACAGGAGAGAAAGAGGAAGAGAGAGAGTGGTGATGTAGAGAATGAGCAAGAGAAAGAAAGAAAACTTATCAATATAGAGAAAAAAAGATAACTATTATTGAGAATAAGAGAGAGAGAGAGAGCGAGAGAGAAAGAAAGAGAAAGAAATTAAGATAGACATGGACAAATAGAGTGAGGTATTTCGAGAGGCAAAGGGAGGAAGAGAGAGAGAAAGAGAGAGCAAGAGGGAAGGTAAAAGAAAAAGAAATGGATAGAGAAGAGATAGAGAAAAGGAAAATAGGTAGTAAAAGAGGGAGCAATTAGTGACAGAAGAGAAGAAAAAGTGAGATAAGAGTAACAGTAAATATATGACATGAAAAGGAGAACACTACATAGGTGGACATATAAATTTATAGAGAGAGAGGGAGAAAGACATGCATAGCCACATATATCCAATATCCTCTGGGACGGGTTAAAAATAGAAACACAAATGAGCTCCCTAATACCCCCCTAATATAATATTTCAAAATAATTATGCGCCGAGTATGAACAAGTAAATAAGGATTAGGATGAGGCCTAATGTAGACTGACGACTGACAGGTTAAAGAGTTACTGGTTACGTGCTAATCACAGGAAATTGCCTGTAATTAATAGCTCAACTACAAATTGGGGATAACTTTTTGGTAGTACTCGTGACTCTCTAAAATGTGTGTTTTCTCCTTTTTTCTAAATATTTAGAGAATTTAATGTTTCCGTGGAAAGGGTTATGACTTATGGAGCTTTAAATCCTTTTAAAAAATAGAAGATATTTGGCAAGTCAGCTTTTCATTAAACTATTCAGGACTGGTACCGAATAAACTTGGTCAAACTTGGACAATGCATGATATAGTCAAATCAAATTGTGTTGAATGAGTTTAACATACACATATAAATTCATAATACCAATAATCTAACACACCTATCCTTAATTTCTAATTGGGTGTCTGGTATGCACATAAATCATTTTGCTAAAAACAAATTCTTAAAAACTGTAGAGCCTCAAATACATGTGAATGAACATACAGGAAACTAAGAATTACATTTCATAAATCCTGAACTTATTAAATGAATTCCCTCAGAATGAATTATGCTAGTCTGAATATATTAACCCATTGCTTACGGGAACCAAGTGGGCTTACGTACAAAGTCTATAGGAATTTCAAATCTTGAAGGGAATGGGTTACAAATTTAAAATATAAGGAAAGGTACATGTATCTAGGCAAAATAGTCCAAGAATTACATTTCATAAATCCTGAACTTTTTAAATGAATTCCCTCAGAATGAATTATGCTAGTCTGACTATATATCCCTTGCTTACGGGAACCAAGTGAGCTTACGTACAAAGTCTATAGGAATTTCAAAATCTCGAAGGGAATGGGTTAAAATATAAGGAAAGGTATACTGCCGTAATCTGACAAAAGGAAGCAACTGACAATTATATTTTTCTTGTAAATGAGGATTTGTATGATGATATTTGTGCAGTTACTTCCTTTTGACTTATTCATTTCTTATACATGGATTGTCAGGTGACTTTAATTTGTTCACCATTGTATAGAGCATATCAATTACCCTAAAACAAGTAAAAATCCATAAAATTGTCAGTTGCTTCCTTTTGTCAGATTAAGGCAGCATAGGCAAAAGAGTCCAATTGCCTAGTGGTCAATAAGTGATGGGCGTTTCATACAGTCCCATCCTGTTTGGGATAAACCAACTTAAGTGAGCTTTCCACATCCTAATATCCTATGGCGTTAATTATAACCCGTGTCTGGCTCCAAGAAACTCTAATTATCCCAGGAATTTACTGGTAGGCACACCCTGTAGTTACATTGTAAATAATATGTGCATGCAAATGTATTTAAGTGATTCATTAACTCTTTAATGTTTTTCAGAAAGTGATATTTGAGACTTCAATCATAATGCAACATCATTCTGAATGATGTACAGGTATCATAGTTTCATAGAAAAAAAGGAAATTTATGTAAAATACATTATTAATTTATTATACTAATGAAAAGCAATCTGGAACACTTATCATTTCAATCATATATCTTCGTGATTAGGGAGTCATACAAAAAAATAAATCAAAATCCATTTAATTCTTTCTCTACCAATAAGCCAAACAACAAGGTACAAGAGAAATCTTGAAGCTCCAAGTGAGTTAGGTTGAATTTGACAAAGATAATGGATCACATTGAAAATATGCAAATATATATTACCTGTATACTGTGAACTTTATTTTTTGGCTCAACGCACATTGCAAGGAACTATGTTTAAAATCATTGATCAATCAATCAATCAATCAATCAATCAATCAAACAATCAACTACATGTACCCAACCAACCAACCAATAAAAAGAAACTTACAGGATGTGTGGCATCGTGGATGAGGTCTCCATTGACAGCAAGGATGACATCCCCTTCCTCCACCAGCCCGCTCCTAGCGGCCGTCTGCCCAGGAAACATCTTCTTGATCCGGACCAGGCACTTGCGAGGGTCCGAGTGGCTTCCCTTGCCTCCCATCACGCTGAACCCAAGACCCTGGTTGTCCTTGGTGAGCTGCACTTCAAATGTGTTCTCTGCAAAACACAATTTTGCATGCATTTCACTTATTTCAGTAATGTTGAATTTATGCTAAAATTAATATAGTTGTAACATTTTATGTGCAATCAATAGCTTTGCAAGGTGTAACAATATAGTTAATAAGGTTAATCTTCAGACACCCTGATTGTCTTTGGTGAGCTGCACTTCAAATGTGTTCTCTGCAAAAAAGAAATGCATTTCGTTTTTATATTTTAGTGATGTTTTGAAGCAAAATATTAAAGGGATCTAGTAACTGTGTTGGCATGTGCAAAAAGTGATGAATGGTTGATGCAATGTATAGTGCTGTTATGTATGTCCACAGGGTATTGTGTGAAAATTTTCAAGTCAAATGGACATTGCATGGCCAAGTAATGAGCGAAAATGCAAAGTGATATTGGGTGATATTCACTAACTCACTGCATTCACTTTGTACAGGGATGAAAAACTCGCCCGGAGTTTTTCTTATCTGAATACTTTGATCGTACATATCTTTGTAACGAAAGGGAAATTTGAAAAACCGAAACCTGTCCCATGATTTTATTGTTAATACGAATACAACAAGGTATGAGGGAACCGCTAGAATTAAAATTTTATTTTGAGGATTTGGACAATGTTACTAAGTCCCTTTAATAGGAAATATGAACATGGATAATTGTTTGTGCAACATTTTATGTGAAATCAATAGCTTTTCATGGAAGAACAATATAAGAGAGTACCAAATGATCTTTCTTGCCCGTATCCCCATAGTATCCAGAAGGGTTCAACAATATATTGACATATCAGTCAAAATACACCCATGGTGGTATCCATTGTACTGTTTTACTACTAAATTACACACTAATTTAGGAATAGATTCAAATTAACACACTTTCGGTAAACCAAATTTAACTAAGCCACTGGACTGCTAAAATAGTGGCAATTTTAAACCCAAAATGAAGTCACTTTAACCCGCTAAAGACAGTTGGGGGCAAGGAAACATGTACTTACCAGGAGTAACAAAAGGCACGTTAGGGACGTCAATGTCTGCTACGCCTCCCGTTGACATCAAGGTCTCAGAGAGCATAGTCTGGGTCAGGGTCAGGGCACCCACACTGCCGAAGGTATACTCTGGCGACATCGGTTCCTGGTCCTGCTGCGAGGCTGGATCAGGACTAGTCCTGGAGACCTGGCTCATCTGGGACGGGGTAGGAGAATCGTCGGACCCAGAGTCAGTTGGGGGCGGGGAGGTGGAGGGTATCGGCGGTATGCCGCTGATGCTGCTGGCGGATGGAGTTGGGGAGAGGGCCGTCCGATCATCTTCGGTGGTCATGGGATCGGTGGTGGTCGGGTGCGTGTTCTGGTGCAAGCTCTCAGACATGGGTTCATCGGTCGTGGGCGACTGCCGGGTCAGCCTGGCTCTGGAGACTATGTCCTTGGGCGTGCTCTCAAAAGGTGCATTCGACTTCACAACCTGGAGCTCGTCGTCCTCGTCGGACCATTGCCCCGCGAGATCATTGTCGCTGAACGACAAGGAGCCAGCAGAGTCCTCACTCTCGGAGCGATCTTCCGATCCCGAGTGATCGTGCTGGCTAGATGATGGAGACTTTCGGCTGGACTGCGGCGACACCGTGCGACCGAAGTCAGTGCTCTGCGTCGGGGCAGGGGAGTGGCTACTGGCAACGCTGACCCATGACTTGCGTTTGCTGCTCTTTCTCATACCGGTCAGGTGGGCAGTTGGTGTGAGCGTATCCGCCTCGCGAGTGCTCAAGGTCGGTGATGCAATCTCCGCGAGATAGTCGTCAACCTCGTCCGAGTAGCCCTCAGACGCAGATGGGGAATCCGTCATTGAGCCCTCTGACTCTGCTCCAGCGTCATCATCATTGTCATTGTTGACATTATCCATATCATCATTGGGGGCATTGTCCTCGTTATCGCTCAGGAACTGCTCCGAAGGTAGCGGTGAGCCAAAAGACAAGTCATCGCCGAGGAACTCAATCGTTGGTGTGGTCGCATGGGAATGCAAAGAGGGTAGCACGAGGCTGTCGCCGTCGTCCGAATCAGACTGGACGGCCGTCATGGAGCTGGCGGCTATCGATGCCCGGCGGCTGAATGACTTGACCGAGCCTTCCAGGTCACTGCGAAAGATGATGCCCAGGCTGTTCTTGCGTTTTTGGCGGGGAATGATGGGTCCTTCCATGGCAGCAAGCCTGTGCAAGGGGGTAGGGGAGAGGAGCCCTTCATCGGAGGAGGGGCTGTCTGGTGGCTCTGTGTCATCTACAGAATCATCCACTGTGAACACAAAAGCAGAAGAACAAAATGTTAGGTTCTGCATCATCACCTATAGCTTGAAAAACAGAAAAAATATACGACAATTCGCATGAACCATATATATGATTATCTTATAAGAGATAGGCAAAAGGGTAAACGATTACATTAATAATCACTAATCACATTACATAGTACAAATAAGTAGAGGTCACAGACATTTCAATAAAATCAAAGAGGATAGCGAACTATTTTCACATAGCGACTTAACAATATACAGTCTTTAGTTAAGTTTTTAAATGTTCACAAATTTGTCTTCCTTCTAGTTCTAGCCTAATATATTGTAGAAATAACTAATGAACAGCATATTAAAGTTGCTTTTTCACATGGAAGCTCTACATAATTATGTAAAATGTCAAATATACTTTCTGACATCAATGTAATGGTGGCATATATTAAGCCATACTAAAAATCTAATAATTTGAAAGTTATAGTGGCAGTTGACATTCAATATACATGTACATATAAACAAAAATATGGTGAAAATTAAATTAAATATAACGGGTTATGAAGTAATAGTCTGTTGTCGGTTCTACTACAAAAATTTAGTATATACATTGTAGTGTTATCACAAGAGGAAAATATTACTGACTATCATTGTTGCTAACAGCTTAAACAATAACATTCATGCTAAGAATCAGAAATTTTGAAAGTACCACTATGTTAGACAAGAATGAGAAAATCAACAAGAGGAAAACTACATGTAAGAGCTACAAATGTGATTACTAATCTATAATACAACTTTTCATGCTGGTAATAAATATTGCTGCTCAGTTATTAAGGTTCTATTTGCTTCATTACATGAGAGAACAAATAAAAAAAATCAACTGCATGCTAGAATAAATCTAATAACGTTATCATGCTTCCTGTTAATTAGTGTTAGCGCTACCCGTCTAGGATGATCAACTTTGGTATCGCATTTGTTCTCCAGAGATACCGCTGGCATAGATAGATCTGTAAGGGATATCTATTGCAATGCTAGATACTAACTTTATTACCTATTATATCCCTCATAAGATCGTTTTACCATTGAATTTGACAAATGATAGTTTTGGACAACACGCGCAATCCCCGCGCAATCACGTGACCGGGCTTGTTAATAAAAATTAACACTAAAAGTTTGTTACGCGCTCGTCCCATAGATCATGTGTTTTAGCAAAATGCACCTATCTAGGTCAAAGGAAGAAGAACGCCAAGACAGCCAATAAGCACATCCGTGGGAGCGCTAGCAAGCATTCATCGCGTATGTGCGCAACTGCCAGCGCGTTGGTGCGCACTCAGTTTTGCGTCTTTGTGATTGTATGCGCAAAATAAACAATGACTTTAAGCGTATTAGATGCGCCATGGTTCTGGAGGCTCATACTGGCTTCATCAATGTTGATTGATATTTATATCAAAATTTACAAGCGATTTTATGAAATATTAAAGAGATTTTCATTTATTCTGCTATAAGATGAACACAATCCGTAATATTGATGAGTGATATAAAACAACTAACTAATGTGCTTGATTGTGATAGGCAATCTATTACCTCGGTGGGCTCAAAATGACTATTACCCTCAGTAAGGCTGAGTCGGTTTGGTCGATCACACCGGTTACCGACCGTTTCAATCGGGACCCGGTTTCGTTATATCGGTAACGGTGCCCCGAAAAAAAAAAAAAAAAAAATGTTAAAAAAGAAATTAAGATTATCACTTAATGTAGCGGAATTCAAGTAAAAACGGGGCAATTGATATCATTTACTTTAAAGAGTGGTTATTTTCGAGAAATCCTTGGTTCGTTATTTCGTTTGACAGTCAGAAATTGAACAGGAAGCGCAAAATTGCTAGTCATTTGAACGATATTATTGGCGGATGTGCACACAAAGTTAGTCCGATACTCCAGGGGAGTTGTCTGATGGATCTTCGTATGATCCAGCTGATGAGCCAGTGCATTCAAAAGTGGCTCAAAATACGTATTTTGGTCATTTGCAACATTTTAAAATGTTTTGATATTCTACTTACAGGATTTCATGGCGTTTGATAGCTGAACAGAAATAAAAATGAGCCCCAAAACAATGAAAACAATTACGCAAAATATCAATAAAAAACGGCTACATGTATAACGTATGGCGGATGAATTAACATAGCTCTGTCGCGGAAGGATCTCGTGTAAGAAAAAAGACCCGTAACCTGCACGCAAAGTATACGAGCGATATGCATGAAACAGCGGCTCGAAAACTTGCTGCTAGCTAGCTACAACCGATCGATTTCTAGGTCCAATTTACTTCGGAAAAAATACTTTTCTTGCAAAACTGAGTTAATTCTGGATAGTCTGTAACTATTTTCCCATAAAGATTGATATGTAAATTCATAAAAGCCTCAGTATTTGTTATGTTATTTGCATATAAAAAGAGCAATATAAGCCCCAATGCATTTTTGCCGATGCTTGTACGATTGCATGATTTTACCTGTCCGAGTTTCGACGGTAAAAATTTATCGGGATACCGGTTCCCGACCGGTAAAAGTTTATCGGGACCCGGTTCAGAATATATCCGACATGACTCAGGCTTAACCCTCAGCTACGCTTCGGGTAATAATCATTTTGAGCCCACCTCGGTAATAGATTTGACTATCACAAGAAGCCCATTCGTTAGTTGTATAATGGCCCAGTCAGGCAAGAACAAAAAAACAAGATTTTTTGCATTAAAGTGGTCTGGAAACTGAATCTGGTGGCCCAATACAACAAAACACATGACAAATTTGGTTATATTTGGTTGCAGAATCAGGCCAGTGATAATATTCATCAATGAAATCTGGTGGCCCAACTAAAGCTACTTTTTAGTAGACCTGGGTTAGGAATCTTATGCTCATTTCAAACACTGCTTATTGTTCAGGAGAGATGAACAATTACATAAAAGTCTATGCCAGTGATAGATACCATCCCATAAGATTCTGGGCATCATCCTACACGGGTAAACTAAAGTTCTACGTTACCACAGCCAAAGCAGAGAGGAGATTGAAACTTGTCAGTAATTCTACATTGATCAGCTACGTTAGACGACTCCACAACATGCAGACGGACAACGAGGCGTCATGCGATATATTGAAACAAAAATTGAAACTGAGATTTACTTTCAGATTGCCCCCTCGTGGAATTTTTACTCTCAGACTGCTTTCTTGGAGAACCTATACCCGGCTTTCTTGCCGAAGCTTCACCTGTAATCTGAGGCAGCACAAAGCCAAGTGGCGGTGCATGCGGTACCACCGCCGGTGCAGCGGCCCGAGCCTTCACCGCCGGTTCCTCTATGGTGGGAGGGTCGCTCCTGCTCAGGGCATCTGCCTCGTCACGCGCCATGCCACCGTCCTCGTCGTCATCGTCCGTGGTGGTCATGAAATCGACGTCCTCGCTCGTCATCCCTTGGTCCTTGCTTGGAGTTACGAGTTCGTCTCTCGACATATCGGCTGGTAGACATACACGTAAATGAAAAACGTATCAATGGGAATATATGTTACCATTCATAAATGGATGAAACAAAATATTTAATAGCATTAGGTTCATGAGCATTATCATCACCATCACCAGCACCAGCACCACAACAATCACCATCAACATCGACATCATCATCAACATCGACATCATCATCATCATCATCATCATCAAAATTTACCTTTATATCATCATCAACATTCTGTTTGTAAAACGACTAGTAAAACCTTACAACTCTATCATTTACTTAAATATATGTGACCGGCTATAGCAAAACCCTGCACTTGTCCGTAAAAATCAAAATGTAGAAATGCCTCATCACAAGCTTTCATTTGATGCCTTGTTCGAACAAATTGGTCAATAATTGGCGAAGATATGATTGTTTCAATTTTACAATCATAGGTCTTTTACACATGTTATGTGAACTTAAAATGCCCATTTCTTCAAAACATAAATTACCGACAAGTGCCGGGTTTGCTATAGCAGGTCACATATAACTACTAAATTCATACCTGGAGTATCTGCAGTCCGCTCTGGCATAGTCCGGTCATCTACCTGCCCGTGGTCAACTCCTTGCGCAGTCCCAGAAGTCTCCCGATTCACTTCTGCCGCTTGTGGTGGCTGCAACATTTGTTGCTGCTGCTGTTGCTGTTGCTGATGTTGGAAGTGAACGGGCGTTGGCGGCAGGGCACTGGTGGCGGCGGGAGGGATGCCGCGCTCGATGACCAGCGTGCTGACTTCCGTGGCCTGCCGTAGGATCTCAACGGCCTGCTTGTGGGTGACCTGGGTCAGCGACGAGCTGTTGACCTCTAGAAGTCTATCACCTGGGCAGACATTAATAATCTGACAATGATAATCTGGTAGCTCTGTGCATGTACATGTTACTTCCCTCCATTCCATAAAGAATGTGTGCCTAGCTAGAAGGCAGTATGCACCATTTGGGAAATTGTTGGTATGGCCCAATGGGGGTTAATAAACATACATGTATGCAAGTTTAAAGGTTGGCTGACAAGAAAACTACCTACAAATTGTATTTTACTGTATCTAAGGTAGATTTTCATGAAGATTACTAATAAAAACATATTTTCCGCGTCGGAAAACCCAGTAAAATAACAAAATCTACTTTTAAATTCACTTTAGTAATCCCAGTAAAAAAATTGAGTCCGGGCAAAGAAAAATGACGTCATCTTTGTGACGTCACATGCAGGCTTTCGCAGTATAGCTCGGTCATAGACGTACACGCTGAGTGCAATACTCAGATGTGTTGCTGCAAGCTGCTATAATTCATTTCTTAGGAATTTTCAGTTAAGCCTCAATTTACAAGCAAAAACGTGTTTGTTTTACAAGCAAATCATAGGCTCTGTATGTAAACCATGCACATTCCTCCGTGTTGCGGTCTGCTTGTGATGTCATGATCCGGGTTGCACGTGCGCACATTCCCGCTCCGCTATAAATTACTTTTTTAGCAGTATGGAACGCCGATGCGAAAACAAGCAACAAAGTTGCATGAAATTTACCTTTCTTGCCCAACTTAAGGATTTCTTTGAAAAAAAGAGTGTGGTATATCAATATAGGCACATATTTAAAGCTATAAACCTGAATCAAAGCCGGGATTTCACCATACCTTTAACCTATGTATTCGATTGATCAATGAACTCCAGGCTAATTTTTGTTCATCTTGTTTTATGGTAAATATCCGACAAATTATTTGTTATACCATCTTCTAGTTACTGAGAAAATATGAGATCATTTTTAAGTCTGCAAATCTCTGAATGACACTTTAAAGATACTGTCCTCCTTTTGGACTGCAATATTC
Organism: Echinarachnius parma; assembly: GCA_037951105.1. NCBI lineage: Eukaryota > Metazoa > Echinodermata > Echinoidea > Clypeasteroida > Echinarachniidae > Echinarachnius > Echinarachnius parma. The sequence continues at coordinate 72,595 of JBAMJV010001059.1, read as the reverse complement.
AAAAAGTTGCAAAAAAATTTGTCTCATAAATACGAAATAAAATACATTTTAAGAGCTAGTATGAGAAGATTAGGACTCAAGTACCTTTTAGTGGAATTATATCAACAGTTAGATCTTTTAATAATAAACCATCATCACATTCATTGGATTTTGTGTTTGTAATTGATGGTCACAACCAAAATATCATAATTGTGAACTTAAATGTTTTACCAAGTTGATGTAACTATGTAGTATCCTTGTGGTTCATAGAATACTTCATTAAACTTGAAGATGCCTGCCAAAGAAGGAGAGTATCTTTAAGTTTGAAGGTAAACTGACCTGATTTGATGCGGCCATCTTTGTCTGCTGCCCCTCCTGCTACCATGGTCTTGATGTAGATTCCTCCGTGCTTTACGCTCGTGTTCACTCCTCCCTACATAAGTCATAACCGTATACAAATCGTAATAAGCAATTATAATATAATTTTTCCTTTTTTCAAGTGTATAGTTTATGAGACAACATAATTTGTTGTATAAATCATTTAATACTCTGGACTTGTATTATTTCTATGACCACTTGAAAAGAACTTCAATAAAGCACTGATACAACATTAACTGATTAGTTGCTTTCAACCAATGGAAAGGCAAAATTGTCAAGTTTCATTCTCACAATCCCCCATCAATCCTCCTCATTCTCTTCTGTCCACAAGCTCAATATAACAAACATTTAGAAAGGAAAAGGGTTTGCAACTCAATAAAGACTATAATACAAAGAAATGACTTCAAATTCTGCAAATCCACCATGTAGACATAATTTTCCCCTCCTTGTCATCTTCCTCCTCCACCTCCTCCTCCTCTATCTATCCTTACATTCAATGAAGCGTCATCCAACTCACCGTGACACTGATGCCAAGAGACCCCTTCAACTTCTGCAGGTTGACTCTGTAGACGTCACCCGGGTGCAAATCCAACCCCTCGCTCAGATTCTGCACCTCTTCATCAATGTCCTCCTCATCCTCCTCCTCATCTTCCTTTTCTGTCCGGTCCTTCTCGGACTCTAACGCTGGCGTCGACATCGGCTTCTCGCTGGATGGGGTCATCGCCGATGTCGTCGCGGTTGCCTCAGGCGACACAGCCTCCTCTTGAACGGTACGGTTCAGCACAAGCTTCGGCTTGCCCTTCCGGTCATCCATATCGCCAAACAGATCCTCCATGTCCGAGCTCTCGGGAGTTGGGACTTTGGAGCCATCGTCATCATCGAAGTCTTCCCATTCATCCAGAGAGTGGTCATCGAGGATGTCAGCACTCAGGGGTTCATCTTTGTCCGTTCGCCTGGAATGTAAGTCCTAGAAAAGGAAAGATATTAGAATTACTTGTCTGGGTGCTCAAACTTATTCTAATAGTATTTTTTTGTCAAGGAGGAAAATGAAATATGATGACTTTAAATAGTTGGGTTCTCATTATATTATCACTGTACATTTTGGCATGACATATCTTTACAGAAAAGAATAGAAGAGCTTGTTGTTCGGTCATCGGTCAAGGAATTTAAATATGTTATTGAACAGGGGGTGCTTCATAAAGATTCTAAGTTTAACTTAACTCTAAGTAGGTCCTAACTATTATGGAAAGCCATTCGTAGTCTTGGAATAAAACATATTCAAAAGCAAAAAATACAAATAAGTATTTTAGACTTCTAATGAAAAATATATAAATTAGTTCAAGGCTCCTTGATAATAACAAATAAAACAGATTTTTATCAAACTTTATACCTTTTCAACAGAATTGTTTCAACAATTTTACAAAGAAAACTAATGGCTCTTCATAATTATTAGGTCCAACTAAGAGTTAAGCTCAACTTAGAATCTCTGTGAAACACCCCCCACCCCCCCCCCCCCCCCCCCGCCCTTGGCCTATTTGACAAACCTCAACAGTAGTCTGCCGAGAAGCATCTTCTGATCGTTCAGTGATTCCTCCTCTCTCATCATCTTCATCTTCCGCCGTTTTCCTCTTTACGACGGCTGGTTTCTCCACAGTCAGGTATCTCCCAGACTTGGATTTCCTATTCCTTTCTCTCTCCTACAATATAAACAAAATAAATGCTAACAACTGAAAAACCAAGTCTTAACTACAATATAAACAAATAATGAATAATAACAACTGGAAAACTATGGTTACTATGCTAACACCACAATATAAACAAACAATAAACAATGACTGAACATCGGGAACATCAAAACAAACACCACTGCACTCAACCCAGGCACAGTAAATGGTATATTGAAATATGTTGATTTGATTTTTAAAATATATAATTGAATAAATACTCCAACATCAGGAACATCAAAACAAACACCACTCTGCACTCAACCCAGGCAAAGTAAATGCAAATTGAAATGTATTCCGTAAAATACATGATGTGCCTTATCAGGGCAGCTCAGCTAAAAGTGAAGTATGGGTCTGATTTCAAGATTGATGGGGTAATATAAAATGTACAATGTAAATGCTTTTTATTATTATCAATTATCATTATGATTTTGTATTTGTTATTATTATTTGCTAGAAGCCTGATTAGAGTCAAATATATCATGCCTTGGATTAGATTTCTAGCCTGATGGGCTAATATAAATGCCTGAATATTACTAATATTATTATAACTTTTATTTTTATAAGCTACATGTAGATGAACGATACGAAACCTGATCAGAGTTGAGACTGTAAGTCGAGCCAAAGCTCTCTGGCCGGCGGCGCGGCTTCGTCGGCGGGAACTGCTGCTTCTTCCGCAGCCGCGGCGTGTCGTTATGGTTGTTGTCGCTTGCCGACGACTCGTTCGGAATGTCCTGCACGTTGTCAAGGGAACCCTGAAGCTGGGTGCTAGCAGCAAGAGGAGTCGCATTCACGGGCTGGTGGACGTTGGCATACACAATCTCTGAACTCGGCGTCAACTTGGAGTGAAGACCTGCGGGGTAAGAAGGGAGAACGTTTAACACAGGATACAAATGTAGACAACAGATATACAATGCTCAAAATTAGCACAGGTCCATTGGCCCTGGGCGACTGGGTCACAAAGCAAACAAAATTTAATTTGTACCAATGGATATATATACAAAGATATCATAAGCAGAACTATCTCCAGAAAATCCTGAATCTCTGTAGCATAAAATACCCCGTCCCCTGCTCTGTCCATTGATGGAGATTAAATTGTAGTTATGAACTTTCTACATTTAAATAACTTACCGGCAGATGAAGAAGACTTTGGCTGCGAAACGATAAGCTGGACGATCTCGGGGGCATTCTTAATTATCTCCACGGCAACGCGATGCCCAACCCCCTCCAGGCTCTGCCCGTTGATGGAGATGATCCTGTCGCCAACGTGCAGCCGTCCGTCTCTCTGGGCGGGGCCCTTGGCCTCGATGGAGCGGATGAAGATGCCCAGGTCCAGGCTGCGGGAGTTGTCGCCCCCGACGATGGACAGACCTACGATAAATAACATGAAATTAATAGAACAAGTGCACAGGATCTCTATCACTTTTCTTCAAAATATGCCTGACCCAGCCACAAGACACTTATTGGCAATGCAGAGAAGCTTCAATGATTAAAATTAACAAGGAGAAAGGAAATGGTAGACCTTCCGAACTCCAAAGTCCTTGTTTTCCTTCATTGTCATAAACAGGAAGTTTATGGTACACCACATAGAAATATACATATACATATATACACTCATTCTCCTGACAACAATCAGAACATACTAATTTATTTATTGATTTCCTGTATGAATGACATGATACAAAGGTCCGAAGACCAACAATGATCATGGTGGTACATAATTGGTACAATAACAGTTAATATTCAGAAAGATACATTAACAATACACATAAATCGTAAACATATCAAAATGTTGAGCAATGAGGGGGTCCTCCTTAGGACCACCCACAGAAATACAATATAAATACTAGAACCCCAACTGAATAAGCGTATAGCGTTTTAACCACAGAGATAGGCCACACCTTTATCAGCAAGTTTTTGAAAATACGCACCGAATGTCATGCAAATGAGGTAGTACGTCAGATTTTTTTCATTTGAATAAATTATCAGACGTGGATTCATTGGATAAATTAACACATTACGCAAAAAGCTAAAGTAATTACGCATTGCGCACTTGCAGTTGCCATGGCATTTAAACACGCACTTCTCAGCAAAATTGCGCTTCATAATACCAAAGACGCTTAAGGCTCTGGTTTTTTTAAAGGTGCCAAAAGGCTTAATGGCACTTTGAGGGCCTGTATTTTTAAAAACATACTGAACTGAAAACTTATTTTTGTATTTTCTTATAGCATCCACCTAGATTGATCTCCCATACCTTAACGAAAATATTTGGACTTCCCTTTATATAGGTCAGATAACCCTAAAGGGCCAATTGTTAACGGAAATTTGTCAACCAAAAATGGGTTCAATTATGTTCAGGTATAAAAAAACACTAACAGATTTTTTTCTTTTTTTATTTGTTGAAAATTATGAACGAGTGTGAGTTAAACTTTCAGAAAATTAACGGCTCTTAATATGTAAAGTAATATTTTGACAGTACAATGCCATCAAAATTGGTGTTTCGGACGTTACATCCTCCGTTAACAATTTAACCCCTCATTACCCCTACCAGTATCATAATTTATTGAAATGATATCAGTATGAAAATTGAACTAACAGTTTCCTCATCATATTGCCTAAAAGGGAAATGACTGATTTCTTAAGCCAGCGATTAAAAAAAAAAAAAACATGAAATGCACACATGCTCTCATTTTCCGTTAACAATTTTGTAACGTCCGAAACAATATTTCTTTAGAAATAATTTTTAAAAGGGGGATAACACAAACAATTATTTATCTCAGTTTTGAAGAGACTTGATGTACCTTCCCATCACAGAAAAAAAAAATGTAATAGCTCATTGCGTTATGATTATATATTAAAAATTAACTTTCCGTTAACATTTGTAACATCCGAAACAAATGTAACGTCCGAAACCAAAAATGTAACTTATAAGCTCATAAGTCACAGGAAAGGGCACATTATATGAATCAACCATCATAATATAAAATAGTATTCATTTTAAAACAAATTTACACATGAATTGGGTAATTAATTGCCAAAACAAATGTTTGAGATCAACCAATGTAAACAAATGTGTTTCGGACGTTACATGGGGTAATTGTTAACACAAAATTGATATTTTGGTGCATTTATTTTCAAAATGATAATATATGGTTATTATTATTCATTTAGATCAAGTAAATGAAACATAATCATCAAAATACATGATGCTTTAACAACATTTAGATGCTTAGTCTGCCCCAAATCCACATTTTCACCAATTTTTCATCGATTTTTCTCAGCTAATTTGTAACCACTAAAGTTTTACAAGACACTTGATATAGTGAATGATATGACTAATCTACTTAGAACAATAACCTTTCTTTTGTGGAACTGAAACACTACCTGCTGCAACAACTCCTGTATTTTGTTTACCATTTACAGAATCTTTTGTATGGTATTGTGAGCTCGTTTCGGACGTTACAAAATGGTGTTAACACACATTTTGATTGCACAAAAAATTCAATTTGGAACATTTAAAAAAGTATTATCTACATTTTTCATGATCTATATGCTTCCTGCTCCAGCAAAAGTGTTTTGAAAAATAAATGATCAGTTATTTGTCTCTGGGAAGGAACTTTTATTTATAAAATGTGAGGAATTGCTATTTTTGCCCCATAATTGTTCATGTTGTAAAGTACACAGAACTACATGTATACTGATTTTGATTTTTGTATCACATCAAATGCATTATTAGGTTGATTGCCTTTATAATGTTCTATAAGAAACAAATGTTAAGTCTCTGTTTCATTATTCATTTAGTGGAAATATAGACATTTTCATTAACAAAGCCTTTTAGTGGTATACAAAAGTACAGTATAACTATGCTAAATTTACTCTTCTGGTATCATTCATTAGTTGCAAAATATGTTTTTCCATACTTAAACTTGATAAGAAGAAAATAATCTGCGTTGATCCACATGTTTTACTGACAATAATTAAAATGTTAATCATTTGTATTAAAAAAATCCACATGTTAAAACAAAAGTTACTTTTGAAATACTATATGGCATATGCCATGTAAACTATAGGTACATGCACCAAGATAATTCCTTATCATATCCTTAAGACAATTTCCAGAACATTACTGGTTTATGATCAATTACATTTTTGTGCAAGTCAACTATCTTTGAAAAATATAACCATATCTGCTGGAACAAATATAATTTTTTGACCGTAACCTTATGTGGTACATACAAGTGTAAGTTGTACATGTGCCATTATAACTTGAATTTGAGGTTTTGCTAATATCATATTGATCAGTAATGCATTTCTGACAGTTATTCTAATTTTCGATAATAGTTTGATAAAATTAGTTTGAGCTTCATATTTTATCAAAATAAGAAAATGGAAAATTTAAATCATATACAATGTATGTCATTGTACAATACATATACTTTTATCTTTTGTAAAATGATGAAGGAAACTCTGGAAAGTCACATCGATCATCCTTTGACTGTATATAATAACAGTTTCTAATTGCATGTAATATTTGTACAAAATCTTGGATTTTGTCTATCAATATGGACTACATTCACTATCCCTTTCCTTGGGAGTTCAATTAATGCACATATTTATGGGTTTTGCTTGCAAAATCATGCAAACAAAGCGAGTTAAGATATGTTTTGAAGTGATGTTAACACCATGTAACGTCCGAAACAAAATAGGGTATGTCATAACATAATGCAACTTTGCTACAATAAATTATAGATCACAATTCTCAAATTGTAGTTATTGTAGTACTAGGTACTTCATAATTTCACTAAAACCCTTAAAATTGTCTCTACTTTGGAGATCTGAACATAATTATAGATAAATCAAATTTACATGTACTGTAATGTATAATGTCATATATGGTTGATAGAAGACCCCTTTCTGTGCTATGAAGTTAATTTGACCATTTCGAAGAAGAATTTGGATAGATTTAAATCTAAACATATACTTTCTGTATTTAAATATTCCAAAACAGCAAAGATTTAAACCACAACTGGTCATAGAAGTGTGAAAAAAGGGTAAATGTTAACAATGTGTAACGTCCGAAACACATACAAGAATCAAATTAGAATTTTTTTTGCAAGTGTCTTGCTCCAATTTTATATCATGTAAATATGTCCTATCATGTATTGTTTCCATACAATAAGTTTGAACCAACAACAGTAAAACAAATTTGCAATATAAAAACTTCAAATTGCAAAATCCAAATTTTAAGGCTATTTTTCACTTTAAAATGACCTCAAAACTAAAATTTAAGAAACAGAAGCCCCCAAAATGGCACACATGATGTCAGAAGCCCACTTTAATTATTTGTATTATTTGTAATGCCATTTGGAATAGTAGGATTTTAGTATGGCAATGTGAAAATGTATCATATTTTTCTTTTAAATACAGGAAATCCTAAATGTTCATAGATATTTTGCAGAATTGGGGATAGATTAAGCCCAGATATTTATATTTCACGAAAATATAAGTTGTGTCAATGTTAAAAAAACATGTTTGAAGTTAGTTCACTTAATTTCAATTTTGACCATGTTGGTTGACACATTTGGCATCTTTAAAAAAACCAGTGCCTTAAGTATTCTAATTCATCTCTATTATTTTAATTACGCGCAGTACTAACAGTTACGCGATGTCATGTATTTAATTGCGCACAGTCAAGAAACAGGGGATTTCCCTACTAGGATCAAAATATTGTTTTTCATTGTGACGTCAACAGAGGCATACCATAAATTTGTGCGTGATAATTGTGAAGTTCGCGCCCGAGCATTATTATGAATGAATTTACGCTAATATTACCATGGCAGCCAGTCGAATTAACATAACAATCGGTGGTTATCTTCATTACAAATTTGGCCAACTTCCATTTTGAGTTGGGGGGGCCTGGGACCACCACACTTCCAAGAAAGAAGTGTGGTGTTGTACCATAAACTTCCTATTCAAGTTACACTATTTAGAGATTAGAATAGTGTAATACATACATGTACATGTTCAGCGGGGGATGAATGAATAGATCATCCCCCATAACCAATACCGTATTTGTCGGTGTATTACCCGCTCCGATGTATTAACCGCACCCCCAACTTTGGCCATTTTTCCATGAAAAAAAAAAAAATTTGATAGTATAATTCTTGATTTTTAGTCTTTAGATGGTCAGCATTTTCTTAGGAAAGGTACCAAAAATAGCTTATCTATCAGAGAAGTTTTGCCTATGAATTTTGTTTTATTTACTGAAGCCTCCGAAGTAAATAAAGAAAATTATCAGGCCTTCTTCACAGCAGAAGAATCTATAACTTCTGTTGAATTTGCCACACGGATCACTACACATGGGACTACATAAAACGTTAGACAACAAAACAAAGATTTCACCAATAAAACAATCAGAACGGAGATTTAAAAAAAACTGTACCTTAATGTTATTCCTTCTTTCTAGTTCAAATTATGTTGAATGTACTCTTGAAAACTGTTTCAGGGGATAAGAAATTACGATCGTTACTTGCGAGTGCATTGTACTGATATATACGATCACGATGTTGTCATGTCAGCTCACATGTTTTGAAGGGTGGATTATTATTTGAGTATTAGCACTCAATAGTTTAGCATAATTTTGATGACATATCGAGTGCTACAGTGTACAACGTACCAATTTCTTATTTAGCACATGCGGAAATCGCACACGTGTGTGCATTCAGCGGCGTGGCCTTTCACCTGAACGAGGGCCTGTGCTACCCGCAGCGCTAGCATGCACACCGCCAGCGCGCGCGCACCGGCGCGGGGCCGGGCGGCGGCTTGGGGTCGCGTCGGGAAAGAGAATTCCCGCCTGAGCTAGCTGCTCGGCCAGTCGCGCGGGTGCATGTTAGGATTCGTACTACTAAGATCGTGAATCTTCCAAGCCGCTTTCGCAGCAACAACGAGCAATATTTAGGAAGAGGTAAAAGAGAAACAAAAGACACTGCATGACTTGTTTTGGGGGGAATATGCTTGTATTTTCCGTGCATCGTATGAGTATGAATGCCTTGCTGAGGTGGACTTTGGTCACTTGTGAAACTTATCTCCGTGTATTAACCGCATCGTAATTAAGGCCCGGCGCTGGCTAGGCAATTTGCGTGTACAATTTTCCTATCTCCGTGTATTGACCGCTCCCCCCATTTTGGAGCTTTTTTTTGGAGAAAAAAGGTGCGGTTAATACACCGACAAATACGGTAGGTATCAATTTCAAATCGACGCCCATGGAACATACTGATTGAAATATTGAGCGATGAGTGGTGCTGCAATAGAACCACCACTCTTCCAAGAAAGAATTTCTACATGGTATACTGTAAACTTCCTCTTCAAGTAATACTTCATCCTGGAAACCTTCAAAGATAAGGCTACAATACTGAAATACGCAATTGAGCTAAAATTGAAGCAAGTTTTCTAAATTCTTACCAAGTCCCTTTTTGGGGTCCTTCTTGAGCGTTACTATGACGATGTCCCTCTCCGGTTGATCTGCAGGGACGATGTCCTCCAGTCTCTCTCTCAGCGAATCGCTGATTGATTCGTCCTGGTCTAGAGTTGGTCTCGAGTTGGTCCTGTTCGGAGTCCTGACGGTTGCGTCTGTAGAGATTGAAGAGGATATTGAGTCAGATTTAAGGAGTTAATGTACTGTGGCACTCTGACGGAAACAAGAAAAGTGGCCACTGTGACCTTTATAGGTTGGTTGGTTCCTCTAGACAGGTGGCCACTAAGACAGGTTAAACTGTAGCACTATATGGGCTATATTTCTGCACTTAGATTTAGAATTTGCCATCCAATACAAACAATAATTGGTTTGATTTATACAGTACCTAATACATGTACATTTGTATGATACAATATCATCTCTAACTGCTTTACACTATTATATATTGCTCCAGTCATAGGATAAAATGCCAAGCTTGCACATGCACACATTGTGTGCACAATCTACTCTCACTGGGGAGCATTCCTTCTGAGCAGCACATGGGCATTGAGAAGATCATTCACATAACGGTCATCTAATATCACCTCTTCTTACCTAATAGGGGAGCTTGCTCTTCACCCCTGGGTCCAATCTCAGCATAGCCATTTTCTTCCATATCTTCTCTTGTGTCCCTGCAAAACAAACGACAGAAAAGAGAATATATTTATGACTCTCAGCAACTAGTATCTATAATTATATATATGATGACATAAATGGTACCCTGGGGAACCAAACGAAAATCCGCCATTTTGTTTTATTATTTATTTATTTTTTAGGGCTGTACCCTGGGTATAGCGTGCAATACAAGCGCGCGCTGCACTGCATGCGCAACGCAATAGCTGTACTTCGGGTGGACACAAGATGGCGCTACACAACGCGGAATACCGGGGTACAACGGTACCCCGGGGTACTGCGTGTGTCATCATATATATATTGTCAATCTCGGTGTCATCTAAATCTATATTATCATCATCATTTAAAAGAATATAATTAGTTGAGAGATTTATAAAAAATAAAGATTCACTGTCATGGTGAAATTAATTTACCTGATATTTTGTTTAGCCCTGGCCTTGTTTCGCTTGATGCTGTCTATCGTTGCGTAGGGTGCCTCGTCCAACACTTCTCTTGAATTCTGGTTCGACCTTTGACCCGGATGCTCATTTGACCTCTGATCCCTTTCCTGATGCGACCTCTCATGACCTCGGCCGGCCTGAGCATAACCATTGTCTGCATATCCATTTTCCACGTATCCATTCCCATCATACTCATCGTGTGCAGGATGGCGATGACCCCTGCCCTCTGACCTTTGATCTCTATCATCCGACCTCTGATGACCCCTGACATTTGACCTTGAGTTGCTCATGTCATCATAGGGTAGTGTTGACCTCTGTGACCTGCTGTCTTCTTGCCGCCCTGGATTTGATCGTCTTTCTGGCGTCTGCAAATTTAAATAAACATTTTGTTGTAAACTTTTTACATGTACGAAAGTACTATAAATTTGCTAGAATTATGAACACTAATTAACCTTTTCCCTTCCAGATTCTGGAATCCCCATAGACTTTGTACATAGCCCACCTGGTTCCCGTAAGCAACGGGTTAAAAATTGCAATTCTTTTAGTTTTGTCTATGGTTAACCCACAAGGGACTGGTCACAAAAGTACTTAGGATTGGGTCTGTGGATAATGAATGTTATAACAAATTAAAATGGCCTTCTGTGGCTTAATGCAATGCTAGAAAATAACTTTTTTGCCTTGTGGCCCAGTTAGGCAAGTAAAAACAAAAACAAGTTGCTCATATTCAAATAAAAACTTATTTTATTCTACAATATTTGGTTGCCCATTCAGGCCAGTGAAAAGAAGCATCAGTAAAATATGGCAACCCAAAGATTTAATATTTAGTGGCCCCAGGCCAGCAGGCCTGTGCTAGCTTCAAGCATTGGTTTAATGGAATTCACAAGTACATGTACCTTGTCCCTTGATGCTGGAGGTCTGCCTATTCTGATCACCTCGTAACCCGACGTTGACGTTGACGGCTTAGCGTCCCTCCCATTATGCCTCACGCTATCCAGTGTGTAGGAGGACGCCCTCGTGAGAGTCTGCGCAGATCCCATCATGCTTTGCTCTCCGTCGCTGAATTCCACCTCGTCGTTTAGCTCGTAGTGGTTGGCGTACCTCTCCGAGCCGCTGGCAACGCTGTACCCATCGTCCATTGGGTAATCTGTGGGTTAAAGGTCAACATAAAGAGAATTGTAAATCCGACATGTTATAATTTTCCTGATCAACTGGCCAATAGAAGATTCCTTTAAATTAATTGGCTCTTCTTTACTGTAATTTACCTGTGAAATCAATTCTGTTGGCCGAGAACGAGAAGAGCCTTGGTTTTTGTTTTTTTGCTAAATTGAGTTCTGCATAATAGGTCAGAGCCTTTTGATGTGATGCCTAATTCTCAGGTAATGCTTACTTTCATTTTGGGGAATAAATTATGAAAGGAATTATAACTAATAAAGGAAAACACTTTTTCCTTTTGACACAATAGGAGATTACTCTGCTGTGACACAATCATAACACAATTAAGACATTGACATTATCCTTCTGTGACAAAAAATGACCCTAGTTTGTGGTCATGATATTCCTTTAATCCTTTCTATTGGTTTTGTCATAATCACTGATTCAAGTTGAATCCATTGTGGTTGGACAAAACTTGAGAACAAAACCAAGTCCAAGGATTTTGTTCTTGTATGCATCGCAAACAATATGCAAAGAGTCAACATGAATTTATTGTTACATTGATAAGTGTTCTAGTCTAGTGGTCAGAGCGCTGCACTTTTCGCACAAATCGACACAGGTTCTCCGACTTCTGTCGGGTAGAGACAATAGAGGGCGGTCTCCAACTTTTATAATCCTAATTGATTGAACATGTCTGTAAAAACCAAATAACCAACAATGTTGAGAGTTGTTCTCAAGATCTATTATATTTAATTGTGTACTGTAACTGTTATATTCATACATAAGTTATTGGTTTAATTTTGACAATGTATGATGTATAATTTAGTCATGCTTCTAATGTTACTGATGAAACGAACAACCTGTGTCTAAAAAAACTACCTACTAAGGGATACAGAAAATGTGGTCTTTAGAGACAGGTTGTCACTACAGCAGGTGGTCTACAGAGACCACCCAATCATAAAGACAAATTTTCCCCGTTTTTCATGGGTGTTTTTCATAGACAGATTTAACTGCACACATGTAGATGTTTACTTTTGAAGTGAACTTAAACAATATCTTGAACTCACCCGACTTGAATTGGTGTGACACATTGGTTCTGGCTCTCATGGTCATGTGGAATCTGTGCTGGGACTTGCACAGTTGCACTAAATAGCGCCCCCTATAAAGGTAAAAAAAAAAAAAACAATAATTAATTTTTACAAGAAAACTATCAAGTAACTAGAAATTGCGCGCTCGGCGGGTCGCGCAGCCGAGCACATGTATCCCCCGAACCAATTGCATTGCACTTTTGTGGGTTGTAATATTGTGAACTGAACAAGTTTGGTGGTGTACGTTGTTCTACTAGGCTGGCAGTAGCCTTTGGGCAAGGCCTCGCGCGCTGTTTGTCCTCTGAGCAGGGTCTGATTAATAGACAAGGCGATGTGCGCTTACAGCAGTGATCGCTGGACTGAGCCGCGTCAGCGGCGAGGCCTTTGCTAACTTGCGGAGCTCATTAATATTGGCATACATTTATAAAAACTTATTAAATGAGAACACTCATTTAGCATGCATAAAAATGATGCAAATATGAGAACTGAATGCTCAACATGTCATTTATAAAAACTTATTAAATAAGAACAGTCATTTTAAAATCTTGAAAACAAGTTATTGATAAATTGAATAATTCAAGAGCTAAAAGACATTTTTTGTAACACATTTGAGTTATTTCTAGCACAGTGATATTGTTTGTGTGTGAAAATTAGATTTGTCAGAAGTTATGGTTCAGGTATTGAAGATTAGCATAATGAAGGAAGCAAACATTTTATTATTGATGACAAAATATTGAGAAAGAGAAATAACACAACATAATTTGTGGGAAGAAGAGTTAGTTTTGAAAAATATTTGACCGTAATGCAATTAAATGCAAAGAAGCATGCCTAAAATTGAAGAGAACACAAAACACTGTGATCCTTCAGCCACTTTGCACTCAGTTTATGTACAGTAGTGAGTACTAATTCATGTAAGTGCAAAATGTTACCGGCACCCACGTCGTGGACGCGGATCACAATTCATATACTCACTGCAGATTTGTTTTCTTTGAAACCTTGAATTTTATACAAGAATAATTTATAAATATTTGCTTCGAATTATTTTCGATGGTTGTTTTGCAGTATTCCAAACTCTGAATAACATTGGAAGTTAAAAATAGCAGAGATAGAAATATATTGCTGTGAAGTATATGACGGGTGCCAATAGGCTCTAACTTTGGGCCTCTTTTTTATTTTAACACTTGAAACATGCAAGTAGAAACAAATATGAAACTAAAAAAAAACCCACGCCAAAATAGGCTTCATACCTTTTCCTTAATACACCTTCATTAAAAAATGATCGAACAAAAACTTGAACCTGTAGAGTGTTCACAAAGTAATCTTTACTATTTTTTTATATCACTGTTACCATGGCAACCGTGAATCCGCCCCACACCAAAATCAATAGGCTCCATCCTCTTTCCTTAATACACCTTTATACCAAATAAGAAAATGATCGGACAAGAACTTGGACCTGTAGAGCGTTCACAAGGTAATCTTAGCATTACCATGGCAACCGTGACTCCACCCAACACCAAAATCAATAGGCTTCATCCTGTTTCCTTAATACACCTTCATACTAGGCTTGGGCGTCAGAACCGATTACTCGATTCTACCCGATTCCAGAAATAGGAATCAACGGTCGACTCCTGAATAGCGCAGAACCGAGTAATCGATACTACTGGTACACGTGCAAAACTGTACCGATTCTGTGAATAATCGACTCGCGGGGAAGGGAGATCGCGCGCAAGAACGAGTCGGTTTCAAGAGAGTCGATCTCTTATGCCGACTCTCCTCGGTTCTAATCAGAATAGAATCAAACTATTTCGCGCAAACGCATGGAACTGCCGTGTCTCGCACAGACACAGTCTCTCCCGGTCTCTCCCGCACCGGTCCCGTCTTATTTATTTCAAGAAAACAACGCTGGCGTTCGTACGTGTACAGCGCATATACGTACGCATGCATGCAATTCGCAATTCAAGCGATCCAGTTCTAAAAAAAAATGGTTAAAATGCAGTGCATTTGTGGCCCCAAATCCTCTTAAATAAACCAGATTCCTAAATCAATTACTTTTTTGCATTTCTAAAATGATTTCTACGGAAAAATGATATCAAACTGTTCAGATTTACCTCGATTACAAACGCACTGCATTTTAACAATTTTTGTTAGAACTGGATCGCCAGCGCGGTAGGCGATCCGGCGAGTTACCTTCTCACATACACAGAGCTGATTGTGTGATTGTATGAGTTATGTGTACATGTACGCTATACGATCTCAGAACCGATTCTTCTCGGAACCGAGACATGGGTATGGAATCAGAATCAACTCCAAGCTGGGGCAGAACCGCCCAAGCCTACTTCATACCAAATAAGAAAATAATCGGACAAGAACTCGGACCTGTAGAGCGGTCACAAGGTAATCTTAACTATTTCTTTATATCATGGTTACCATGGCAACCATGAATCCGCCCCACACCAAAATCAATAGGCTTCATCCTCTTTCCTTAATACACCTTCATACCAAATAAGAAAATGATCGGACAAGAACTCGGACCTGTAGAGCGTTCACATGGTAATCTTAACTATTTCTTTATATCATGGTTATCATGGTTACCATGGCAACCAGGACTCCGCCCCACACCAAAATCAATAGGCTTCATCCTCTTTCCTTAATACACCTTCATACCAAATTAGAAAATGATCAGACAAGAACTCGGATCTATAGAGCGTTCACAAGGTAATCTTAACTATTTCTTTATATCATGGTTACCATGGCAACCAGGACTCCACCCCACACCAAAATCAAAAGGCTTCATCCTCTTTCCTTAATACACCTTCATACCAAATTAGAAAATGATCGGACAAGAACTCGGACCTGTAGAGCGTTCACAAGGTAATCTTGACTATTTCTTTATATCATGGTTACCATGGCAACCAGGACTCCGCCCCACACCAAAATCAATAGGCTTCATCCTCTTTCCTTAAGACACCTTCATACCAAATTAGAAAATGATCGGACAAGAACTCGGACCTGTAGAGCGTTCACAAGGTAATCTTAACTATTTCTTTATATCATGGTTACCATGGCAACCAGGACTCCGCCCCACACCAAAATCTAAAGGCTTCATCCTCTTTCCTTAAGACACCTTCATACCAAATTAGAAAATGATCAGACAAGAACTCGGACCTGTAGAGCGTTCACAAGGTAATATTAACTATTTATTTATATCATGGTTACCATGGCAACCAGGACCGCGCCCCACACCAAAATCAATAGGCTTCATCCTCTTTCCTTAATACACCTTCATACCAAATTAGAAAATGATCGGACAAGAACTCGGACCTGTAGAGCGTTCACAAGGTAATCTTAACTATTTCTTTATATCATGGTTACCATGGCAACCAGGGCTCCGCCCCACACCAAAATCAATAGGCTTCATCCTCTTTCCTTAATACACCTTCATACCAAATTAGAAAATGATCGGACAAGAACTCGGACCTGTAGAGCGTTCACAAGGTAATCTTAACTATTTCTTTATATCATGGTTACCATGGCAACCAGGACTCCGCCCCACACCAAAATCAATAGGCTTCATCCTCTTTCCTTAATACACCTTCATACCAAATTAGAAAATGATCGGACAAGAACTCGGACCTGTAGAGCGTTCACAAGGTAATCTTAACTATTTCTTTATATCATGGTTACCATGGCAACCAGGACTCCGCCCCACACCAAAATCAATAGGCTTCATCCTCTTTCCTTAATACACCTTCATACCAAATTAAAAAATGATCGGACAAGAACTCGGACCTGTAGAGCGTTCACAAGGTAATCTTAACTATTTCTTTATATCATGGTTACCATGGCAACCAGGACTCCGCCCCACACCAAAATCAATAGGCTTCATCCTCTTTCCTTAATACACCTTCATACCAAATTAGAAAATGATCGGACAAGAACTCGGACCTGTAGAGCGTTCACAAGAAAATCTCTGCGGCGGACGTGGCGGACGCGGCGGACGCGGCGGACGCGGCGGCGGCGGCGGCGGCGGCGGCGGCGGCGCGACGAGGCCAAATCCATAGTATCCCCCGAAGTGGTTCGGGGGATACAATTAATTATTAACATGACAGCTAGGCTAGATAAAAACAAACAGCAATACACAGTTGTGCGCAACACAGAATGATTTCAGAAATCAATATTCAGCATTATGTGTATGTTCTGATAAACGTTCTTCTGACGATGATCAAAACATACAGATCAAAATGTTTTCTTTTTGATGTGGTATAATTTTTCTCCTAGGGCCCTCCCTCAAGCTTTTCTTTCAGGTGGCCAAAATGACACATCAGATAGACTCCCATCATTAACTTGGGTGTTGGAGATCCTAGTTTGTTGGTGGCCATGCAATATATGAGTTTCTGGTGGCCAAACACAAATTTCTGGTGGATATTGGCACACGGGCCTCAGCTATATGGAGCAAGCACTGCCTACATCAGGGCTCGACACTAGCACTTGCCCGCTTGCCCTGGGGCAACTAAAAATTGTTGTCGGGCAAGTCAAATTTCATAAATGGTCTAGTTTGCTTGCCTGATCGGGCAACTTAAATTTCTCTTAAATTAAACTACTAGAATAGAATGTACAGTCAAACCTGTGTATAGTGACCACCGTAGGGAAGTAAGAAAAGTGGCCACTGTAGACAGATGACCTCTATAGACAGGTTCAGTCCATTGTTTTTTTCTGCAGGGGATCATGTTTAGTGGCCACTATAGGCAGGTTGGCTGCTATAGACAGGTGGCCACTAAGACAGGTTTGACTGTAGTTCCTTACATGAAAATCTCATTTAGAAGTAAACAGCCAAGTAAATTGTTTGTTTGGGCAAGTAAAATTTGAACATTTATAATTTTACTTGCCCAAATGGGCCAGTAGACAAAAATGTTAGTGCGAAGGCTTGCCTACATTGTTTCAGTAATGCCAAAAATACATGTCAGTTTATACTTACTTCTTGTAGCTCTCAGTGAAGTGCACAAACTTCAGTCCCTTCTCATCAAACGGCTCCACGGTGAATTTCCTCCTCTGCAAAGAATAAGATTACATAAACAATTACAAATTCAAATGATTAGAAAGAGATATGTTGACTATCATATTGATATTATTGCAAAGATATATTACAACTTGCTGGGTTTTATTATTGTTATGATGTTGAATTGCATATTCAGTCATTTCACTTGTTTGCGTAAATAAGGAGAAGTCAATATGATATAATTATTGTTAACATATTACAAATTATTTGCGAGATAGCGCCTTGGAGCCGCTCGTAGAGTATAAAACATGCTTGCTTACATTAGATTCTGTCACCTGACGAAGTGTTGCAGCGGCGCACGAAACGTCGTGATCTTTTAGATCCCTTGTTGACCATACATTGCGAGACAAACGAATATCACTAGCGATATTATTTTCGATATTTGGTCTTTCTTGGTATGATGTTGTTCATTGCATTTTCAGCAAAGGTGAATTCAATATGAGTTGTAAAGCAACTAGCAACATCTCGTTTGGTTTAACAGGAGACTGTAGTCATATATATCTGATTGTTCTAAGTCAATTGTGGGGGGGGGGGGGGGGGGGGCTCTTGATATTATTTTGGAAATAATATGTATATATTTTGTTTCTTTTACATTGTCACTTGTGTTAGTATTCTTTCTTCTTTTCCATCTCTTATCTATCTCTGTATTCATCCTATCCCCTGCTTACATGCTTCCTTCTTATGCGCATAGAGACCCTAACCTAGGTGTGATAAGCGCTATATAAGAACTGTTTATTATTATTATTACTATTGTAAAACGAATAGAGATGATGATCAATCATATTAGGCGCTCTATAAATCAAGCATATTATTATTTGTATACACAAGTGGCCAAGTGCCTCTCCACAACGCCATGCGTGCCCGCATAGGATCCTGTATACAGTAATCACTTGCGCTCTGAGTCTTTATATATATATATAGACGACGCTTACATTGAACGCAATCTTCTTTGTCTTCTGCCAGGGGTGGGCGTGGACCTGCTTACGAGTGTTGCCCCTCTTCTCGTAGACGATGATCCCCCGCGTGCACACGCCCAGCCACACGCCGCGAGTCGCCTCTTTCTTGTTCTGCATCACGCGGTGAAAGTGGATGCCGTACTCGGGTAATTTTCTTGCCTCCTACGTTGAAAAACAAGAAGATGATTCTGTTGTTTTAAATTTTTTGCTCCTAGTAGTTATGTTAACTTATGTACACAAAAGTCTCCAAGGTACACATGCCATCTGCCTTGTCTTACATCACGCAGTGAAAGTGGATGCCGTACTCTGGTATTTGTATTGCCTCTTAAATTAACTTAAGAAAGACAGAGATTTTGTTATTTTACACATTTTCTGAGTGAAAAATGATTCCATATTCTGGATTTTTTTTTGCTTTTATAATACAGTAGTGAGTATCATGACAAATCAGATAACAAAAAGATTTAATATATTACTTTATTTATTAACAAGATTTATAACATACATATAAATCGCTTCTATGTAAGTCTACAAATTGTAATTTGTAAGTTGTAATATTATTATCAAATATTTTATAATTTATATTTCTTACTGTACAAGATTATACTTGCAACTGTGTTTTTGAATTCTTACGTCATTCACAAACCTACCATTAGAAATTCAAACTCCGCATCGAGGTCTGACAATCCTTTCTGCGAAGCGTGCATGGGGGGCAGCCTGTCCCTGAGGTTGGCAACGCCAATGGCCTCTATCGTTTCCGCGGCAACGTAGTGCTCGGGCAGAAAGTAGTTCTTGGAGTTTGTGACCTCGTGATCGCCCATCTCGGCCTGGAGGGCAAGGGCGGCTAGCTGGAGTGCCGCTCGTTCGTCGCACTTGGTGCGCTCCTCAAGGATGTCCCGCCGTAGCTGGAGGTAGTACTGGTGTCGTGTCACTTGGTCCCTATAGATAGGGAAAAAGAATATAACATGAAGTAGTTTGTCACTTGGACCTAATGATGGATACAAGTGATTGACTTTGAATTATGGAGGTGGATACATTTCATTGCTTCGAGCAAAATTTGTAGGTGTAACTTATAAAGAAAGTGAATTGCAAGTATTTGAGGATTAGGAGAGAGGGAAAGGCTGTTATATGATGCTTGTCAGACTTTGTGCACTATTATACAATGTCCTGTCGGTTGTAGCTGGTAGTACTAGTGTTTTTTCACTTGGTCCCTGAAGATGAAGAAACAAATTAAACAAGTAAATAATCATACCTGTATGATCATTAAATCAACAAAAAGAAATATACACTATTATACAGTACCAAAAAGAGGTGTTGTGTTGAGTAACCAGATATTGAATTAGTGAATAAACACATTACGTTTCACCCAAGTTAGAAAATAACCGCTTCTCAGGCCTGAGGAGAGGTTGAGAGATTCGTGCCTCTAGTAGAATTTTATCACCGTTTACACCGTTCTTATCGGTTTACTGCGTGTAACCGGAGGAGATTATCTCTATAATATCACTAGGTCTCGGGGGGGGGGGGGGGGGGGGGGGGGGGGGGGCAGTTAACAGGGCATGGAATGTTGACTAAAGCTATTAAAATGGTTGAGTTGATTTCCACCGTGGTGGAGATCACGGCTAACTTAGTGAAACGTAATGAGATAGCGTCCATCGTCATTACTCAGGACCTGCAAGTCACGCATTGAGGAAAGGAGTAGGGAATTTGATTTTATTTCCTTGTGCTTAAGTCATTGATTCCATTCACATAAAGACCTTCAGTAAAGGACTCTTATTATCACATAGTGTTTTCTCTATTATTTTCTTTATCAACCCTGGTTTAATTTGCCTCATTTTATGTACTGAACAGTCAACCCTGTCTCAGTGGCCACCCTTCTATAGTGGCCACCAAAAATGATCCGCTACAGAGATAAACAGTTTTGTTGAACCTGCCTACAGTGGCCACTATTCTTGTTTTCCTTAGGTAGTCACCATACACAGGTTTGACTGTAATGTCTTCATTTCTTTGTTACATTATGTTTCACAGTCAAACCTGTGTATAGTGACCACCTAAGGGAGACAAGGAAGGTGGCCACTGTAGACAGGTGACCTCTATACACAGGTTCAATGACACTTGTTTTTCTCATGTTTGGTGGCCACTATAGGCAGGTTGCATGGCTGCTAAGGACAGGTGGCCATTAAGACAGGTTTGACTGCAGTTTTCTTGTTTATTACAAAGTGTTCCAGGAATTTTACCAATATAGATGAAAAAAAACAAAAAAACTTCAAGGTGAATTTACTGACCTCAACAGTCCAACATTCTCCACATAGTACTTGACCCGGAAGAAGACGGTGAACTTTTCCTTTGACCCGACCTTCTTCGACCCCTTCTTGGCCTCCTCGCGCCACGATTCGGGGCCAACCTTGTACAGCTTGGAATCGGGGTCGATGAAAAGGTATTCACCCTCTGAAATCAAATCAACAACAAGTATATTAAACCGCATCCAATTGTTGGTCCCATTATATGTAATTTGTTACCCCTGTTACATACATTATTGTAATACTCAATTAGGAAATTCTTTAAAAAATAAGTATGAAGGCCTAATCTATTGTCCCAGTATATTTCATGAAATTCTTTTAATGCAAAACTGTCAACTTTCTCAAACTTATGTAATGTATTTCAATCATTGCGATTACTGATACACCCTATTTCATTTCCAACAATTTGTATTGTTTATATTACTTTGCTATATTGCATATTCAAGTTGATTTTTACAAATAAACATGTGAATTTTAACTTCTTTATTTTTATGAATTTTGAAAAAAATAGATCCATAAAGCTTAATTTAATACAATCCTCAATAAAATCTACAATTACAAAATAATGTTTATAATGTTCAATAAATTTTCGTCTTCTTAAGGGTCAATTAAACTAGACATACAATCTGCCATGAAAGCTACTTATAAATACTGCAAACTTCTAACCTCTTATATATGCTATCCCGAAGAATGACCTCTCATTGAGCCCTACATGAGATGCAATTAGGTCAAACAGGTCCTGGCCCGTCGTTCCAAGATCGCACAAGAGATCGAGCCTGCGTCCGTTTAGCATCACGGCAGTGACTCGCTTCTTCTCTGGTGGTATGCGACCAGATTTGCTCTGTCAAAGAGAAATAATCATTTAATAAATGACAATATATTTAAAAAACATCGGATATGGGAATGAAATGAAAATTGATCAGTAGATCAATAAAGATAAACAAATCTTGGCTAGTCATTCAATGGTCACACAACAGCTCAAATCTGCGACCATTCAGCATTTTGGCAGTCACTCTTTTCTTCTCGGGCGGTATGCGACGAGATTCGCTCTATAAAAGTATAATAATTTGCAAAATAATACTTTGCAACAGTGCATAATCTTCAAGCTTGAAGCTGTACTTTTTTTGGAAGAAGACGTATTTACAAAGATCAAAGTAACGAGTCTTGGGTCTGTAATCCAAGACTGCAAAGGAGGTAGTCTACAATCCTTATGATCGATTAGTGTATTCAATAACAATGTGCATATGGGATCTATTGGCACTCTAGTAGAAGCTCACAGTCATGCACAAACAAGCAAGCAAGCCATCAAACCTGTGCATAGGGTCCACCGAAGAGAAACACAAAAGTGGCCATTGTAGACAGGGGACCTCTATAGACAGGTTCCATAACATTGTTTTCATGTTCAGAGGACTTCTTTTTTTTTGGTGGCCACTTTAGGCAGGGTTGGCTGCTAAAGACAGCTGACCATTGCACTATTACAGACAGGTTTGACTGTACATATAATTACATTAAAAATATACATGAAGATAATACTCACCAAGAATGATAGAGGCATGTTTATTGATTCATTCGGTTCACTGCTCATCACAACAAACTCAGGACCAAAGAATTTCTGGAACAAAACAAAATTAAAACAAGTTTAAAATAATGTAAAGACTTATGTTGACTTGCGTTGGTAAAAATGAAACAATCATATCTTTGCCCAATATCTATTTTTTTTTTTTTTTACAAAGCATCAAATGAAAGCTTGTGATGAGGCCTTTCTAATGGCCTGAAATTATAAATTTTTATTTTGCTATATCCAGTCATATTTATTCTGATGATCGCCTCATTGTCATTGAGGATAATCGGCAAAGTCAGCAAATTTGAGAATAAAAAGTATGCAAGACTACCTTCAACTTCTTTCTAGATGGCATAGAGTTTCTCTTGTGCTCGTTGTTCGGTGGCGGCGGCGCTTGCAATCTCCTCTCTAACGACCTCTCCCGATTGGACGGGCCGTCGTTCTGATCGTAACCGTCTCTCTGGTGGACATTTTGTGGGGCTTGGCGCTTGGGCGACGATGTCTGCCTTTGATGGCCGAACGGAATGGACAGGGCGGAGGAATACTGCGAGTACTGGTCCGGGTGGTAACTCCCTGTAAAAAGTATAAGAACAAGTGGACATTAAAATTAGTTGGTTAACAGTTCTTGAATATTGTCAGCAGATGTTTATTGAGAACTCAGTTAGAAAATAAAATGTGGCCCAAAATTATCAGTACATGATCTGGGCGGTATAACTCCCTGTAGAAGTACAAGAACAAATTGACATTGATTTATTTGTTGGTGACGGTTCATGAATTTTGTTTTTAATGTGAAGTTTTTAGCCTGATATTGTCAGCAGATGTTTATTGAGAATGCTTACAAAAAAATAATATTCATACATGTATATACTTGATATTAGCAGCCAAAAATGATCAGTACATGTGTTGATACATTTTTAATTATGGTGTAAATACAGGAGACCAATCGAATGCCTTCTGCCACTTGGAGGAGAAGGTTAAAAAGTATAATACAATTGATGTCCATAAAGTTTTTTTTATTCGCTTTTTATTTGAAGCACATTTAACTTAGTAAAATAGATTCAAGTGATCCATTAACTTTGTAAATCCGAGAAAAAAAATACATATCTTGATTCCCTAAAACGCAGTCAATGAGGGAATAAATGCAGACTGCGTATTATAAAGGCAACCATCTAAATGGATGGTCTTTGTAAACAAGTTTGACAGCAGGTAGAGCACCATACCTTGTCTTGCTGATTCCACTGAAGTGAGGGACTTGAATGACCTGACCTCTGACCTTGGACCTCTGAACTGACCCTCATCCTCGCTCACGGTCTCCGTCTCGCTGTCGTAGTCGGAAACCGACTGCGCTGAGTACTCTCTCTGGTACTTGGGTCGCATCCCGAGCTGCTCCCGTATGCGCGCCAACCTTTCCCGTCTCTCGCGCAACCGTTCGTAAACAACATTTGTCCTCAGAGAGTTGGCACCGCCCTTGAGAGGCGGCGAGCGCTGTCGTGACCGACTGCTCGGCCGGTCCGGAAGGGACTCGTAGCCCCGTGACAGCGTTGTCGACTGGGACTTGGACTGCCTCGAGTCATGGTGCTTGGAACTGGTCCTCGATCTGGACCCATTGTCGTTTTCACTCAAGTTCCTGTAACTTGTTCCATTTTCGCTCACCGGTCTGTCGTTGTACCCGTTCTCGCTATGCGGTCTATGAGGGGACCCATTCTTTTCGCTCATTGGCCGGGAACGGTTCGATTTGGAAGCCGGGGTGGCATGCACGGGTGAGAAGATATCAGACATGTGGTACGAGCGACCGTCT
Organism: Echinarachnius parma; assembly: GCA_037951105.1. NCBI lineage: Eukaryota > Metazoa > Echinodermata > Echinoidea > Clypeasteroida > Echinarachniidae > Echinarachnius > Echinarachnius parma. The sequence goes on along the minus strand of JBAMJV010001059.1, from coordinate 48,023 downwards.
GTCTGGTTCGGGTTTGCGCTACGATTTGACCTTCGCGAAGCATCGCCGCCACCGCGTGAAGACTGATGATCGCTCCGATTTGACCTCGACCGACGTAAGGAATCCCTGCGCGGTCGGACGTCGTGGTCGCTGTCGTCATGGGAGTCGATCGTACTGCTACTGAGGTTTGTGTACCCCCCACGGTGGTGCCTGGATTTTGGGGAAGAACCCCTGCGATGGTCGGGCTCGTCGTAATCTCGCGAGGTGCGGTTGCGCTTGGGGTCGGTGGAATCGCTGGAGTTGAGTTGCTGGTGGTTGCGCTTGCCGGGGCTCACCCGTCCTGTGAAACGTTAATCAATGAGAATTTAAATGAAGTCTTGCTAGGAAGATATTTTGACTGGTTGGGAAAGATGATTTAATTTCTTTCATTTAAAATCTCTGACATTAAATTCCATTTCTTTCATACCAGGTGCAAATTAATAACACATTAGAACTACTCAAATCATACACTTACACTGTCAGGTTTTAAAAGTTTCCTGGATATTCTGATTTTTTCCCCAAATTTGCTAATAACAATTTCTAGATACTATGTATCAAGGAGAATGTATACAATTTCGAAGCTATTTAGTTGGGTTGTGTATGATTATTCACAATGTTTATCTAGGAAAAATCAAAACTATGATTATTTTTTCTTTACCTGATCGTCTCTGTTCAGGTGACATGCTCCCTGACATTGGCGACTGTGTTACCGTGGAAGCGCTATTATTTGTGTTAAAGCTGTCTGCCATTTGATCCAGCTGTGTTAGGAAGACAATCATAGGGAAGTTATTTACAAGTACATGTACCTCATGCCAAATATTTGGATAAAGATCGAGTGCAGTAAATGTTGCTATTGTCGCCCTGGGCAACACAAATATATAATTATACATTTGTGGTTCCTTAAATTTGTGCTGAGCAAGCTTTCATTTATTTTCTATTGCAAGACGAGCGACATACATGTACAGTATTGGTCAAAATAAACTAACCCCGCTAACGTTTGTGTGCAGTAATCCCTATTGATTTTGTACACATAATAGGGATTACTGGAAATTACTGCAGTAAACTGGTTAGTTTATTTTGACTGATACTGTATGCAAACCCATTTTACATGCAAGGAATTAATCTTTCAAACCTATCAGAATTTAGTAAATTGAATGATAATAATAGAATTCGCATTCACCAAATCTAGCACAAAATGCGTAAAAATGAATGTACCGCCAATGTTACCACGTTTAACTGTATACACTACATCTGGTACACTGGGTAAACTGGATGCCTCGTGTCCTTTGTTAGCACATTTTTTTGCTTATATTCATTAATGTTATAATGATCATTATTTTACTTGTATAAATCATATACAACAAATTCAATTTGCATATATAGGCTGTTTTCCTTGATCACAGGAAACACAAGACATACATCTCGTAAAGAATTATGTCTATTTTAATGTTAATTGCATTCTATATTGATTGAAAGAAGAATAAAGATGAATATTACCAGTACTATAAAAACATATAAGGCTTTTATTATGAAGTAAAAAGTTTTCTTACCGCAAATATGCTTCCAAGGACGATCTTGCTGAGCTGAATAATTTGTTGTGCGTATGGCATTCCATAGCCAAGGCTCTGTGCATGAATTGTGCATGCCTGCAGGCAAAAACAAATAGGTAAGGAGAGAAAAGGGATTATCAAGTGGGAATAAAATTTCATATGCAGTCAAACCTGTATTAGTGGCCACCTGTCTATAGCAGCCAACCTGCCTGTAGTGGCCACCAAACATGTCCCCATGCAGAAGAAAACAATGTTACAGAACCTGTCTTTAGAGGTCACCTGTCTACAGAGGCCACTTTTCTTGTTTCCCTCGGGTGGTCACTATACAGGTTTGACTGTACAAATGTAAATATTTTGTATGTACATACAAAATATTTATCCTCCTCTGGACAGATTTTCACTTTCACAGAATCTATATTATCCATCACCCCTATTGTATGTTTTCTTGACCAGCAATTTAACTTATGCTGAGGGGGATCTACATGTGGGTTGAATAGGAGTGAACACAATGCCATGGTCAGTCAGATATTGTTCTTTTCAATAAACCTGGTCCATAAAAGAATCTTGTATGTAATGGTAATTTAAATAGTCTATTTGATTGCACAGTAAACATGTAAACATTCATTTTTTGTGTTCACACTTACCTCCAGTATCTGCATGCATGAGGGCCAGTCGATAAACAGGATTATATTGTCTGTCATTGCCATTTAAGCAGAGACCTGAGGATGTCTTCTTTCACTGTGCTACTACGGAGCATCGAGTCTGTTAACATTAAACTCTGTACAAACTTACCTCAAGGATCTGCATGAGAGCCAGTCGAGAAACAGGATTGCTGTCAGTCATTGCCATAAGCAGAGACCTGATGTTGTTGCCTATCACTGCACTGCTGTAAGGTAAATGCATGTGGACTGAGCTTGTACTACATAGCAGCATCAACTCTAACAACATTAAATTCTGCTCACACTTACCTCAAGTATTTGCACGAGGGCCAGTCAAGAAACAGGATTATTGTCAGTCATTGCTATAAGCAGTGACCTGAGGCTGTGGCCTATCACTGCACTGCTGTAGGGCACACACATGTAGTCTGAGCTTGCCCGGCTACAGAGCAGTTTACTCTGTTTACGTTCTGACTCTGTTCACACTTACCTCAAGTATCTGCATGCATGAGAGCCAGTCGAGCAATGACCCGAGCTTGTAGCCTATCACTGCACTGCTATAGGGAACATGCATGTGAACTGAGCTTGCCCCACATAACGGTTAACTCTAATAACATTAAACAGCTCACACTTACCTCAAGGATCTGCATGAGAGCCAGTCGAGAAACAGGATTATTGTCAGTCATTGCCAAAAGCAGTGACCCGAGGCTGTGGCCAATCACTGAGCTGCTGTAGGGCACACGCATGTATTCTGTCGCCCATAGCAGGGACTTTCCAAGGGCATAGATGTACATCTACATCGGACAAAGAAAGAATGATTTGAGCAATTATTATGCATTATACTTATTCATGGTAATTATCAAATAATATCTATTAGGCGATTCTAGAAAATAAAATTTTCTGTTCAATTTCATGAAGTTAGTCATAAGTCAGAATTTGGTGCCCCCAAATCAAAGAAAACACTAACATTTCTACTATATTTGGATGTCAGGACAGGCAATCGAAGTTTACAATTGATCAATGAGAAGCAATTCAAGTTCACCATTTCACACTTTTGAGGTTATGTTACATACTCAAGGAATTGGCTTGCCCTTAGACAGGGCTCGACACTAGCCCTGTTGCCTGGGGCAAGTAAAAATTGATGTCGGGCAAGTAAAATTTGGTAAATGGCCTAGTTTGGTTGCCTGATCAGGCAACTAAATAATTTATAAACTATGACTATGAGAGAATACTGTAATTCTTTAGGTCGTAAATCTCATCTAGAAGTAAGCGGGCAAGTCAATTTTCTGTTTTGGGCAAGTAACACTTAAAAATCCATGATTTCACTTGCCCAAATGGGCCAGTAGAGAAACAAGTTAGTATGGAGCCTTGCCTTAGAGGTGGCCTGGGTACTAATGGCCCCCACAAATGTCATTTGGCCACTAGAAAATCTTGCAAGTCTGGCTTCTAACACATTAGGATCGACAGAAAAACAAAGATATTCTGATTTCTCATTTATAACATGTGAAAAGAAATCTGGTACTTCATATTTGTCTTAAATTTTAATAAATTATTTCCACCTATTTTTATGCCACTAAAATGTTGAAAAAAATTAGGAGTTGCCAATTTGTTGAGGGAATGATAAATGTTGCCTCGAAATAGCTCTCATCCTTGATGGGTTAATTCCTGTACCTTCTCTACAGCAGCATTTGAAAATGACATCTGCCCTCCGATTCCCTCTGGGGGAAGGTAGTTGCCGATGTCTGGCAGCGTGACATCGATGCTCTCTGCAAACTGGACGGTGCCTGAAGGGCTGAACAGGATTGTGTAGGGGCTGACCACGAAACTGGGACCATCCGTCGCAATTGCCCTGCCTGTGAATCAATCAAAAACAATCGTCCATGAATGATACTTCATTTTTTAATATTAAAATCACAGAAACTTTAAGAATGAAACCAACGGTGAACTCAATCTCTCTATTTGACAGCTTTTGCACTATTGACGCTGTTTGCAAAAATTGCAGAGCCAGATCGGCAAAATGGAATAGTGTCAGGGGCTTTCATCACAAACTTTAATTTTCTTTTTTTGTATCCAGGCACACATGGAAGTCAGAGAAAAAAACGTAATCATAACTTGTATGATCGAGTTCTTGTAAGTTTAGTGGAAACTTTTTAAATACAGTACCAAACTTTGAATGAAGATCTGTCCTGAATGGCCTTGAAGCTCTGACATAGGATGCTCTAAAGCCCCCTCTCCTTCAGTTCACTCAAAACGTAATGCCTCTGACCACTTAATTGCAGAGGCATACAATTGTACTACAAGTCTTTGCATACTTTATCATTATTTTTTCTTCTTCTATTTACAGAACCTTGAATGAAATTGTGTTGAATGGCCTTGCAGCTCTGACATATGTTGGAGGCTCCATAGCCGGCCCCCTCCCCTCCTCCAGGGGTGCCACCCCCCCCCCCCCCCTCCCTCACCTGGAGTTAACTCAAAATGCAATGCCTCTGACCACTTAGCTGCTAAAACATAAAGTAGTAATATAAATGTATTGTGAGTCCAATAAGTAGCAAATTGTATGGATTTTCTTAAATTACCTTGAATGAAGATGTCTTGAATGGCCTTGCAGCTCTGACATAGAATGCTCCATAGCTCTTCCTCTTGCAGGGGTGACCCCCTCACCTGAAGGACCTCACTCAACGACACCTGGATACTCGTCCCTACCGGCATACTGGATCTAAAAAAAGCAATAAGCAAATAAAATAATAAATTAAACCAAACAATTTAAATTTATGTCTCTAATTCATTACAATAAACATTTGGGAATTTCAAGATAGACCTTAATTGGCTAATTAATGCTCTATAATATCAACTTGTTGCTTTTCATGTTTTGATGATGGTAACGACGATGATCTTGATGATGATGAAGATGATGGCATTGATGATGATGATCTGAAGAATCAATGATTAGAAAGATGAGTCCATGACGAGAAAATGGTGTTTATGATAGAAGGAGGATAGTAGTGGTCATGACGATAATGATTTGAATTGATATTATTGAAAATAAGTATCAACATGATTATCTTGATTGTGATATTTTTAATAGAATGTAATTTTCATATTAATAATTGTTTAAAATTGCAGACAGTTTAACTTTAATGTGTACCTTAAAAAAGTGGCCAAATGTGTACAGTACGTATAAAAATGCCATATTCACTGGTTATTGATCAAATGAGTTATTGATTGACTTATTAATTAAATGCATGGGTGTGTCCCAGAGTGAGGGGTACCAGATGCGTAATATTGGAATAAACCTCACTTTTCTCTCATGATGCTTAAATTATTAATCGTACACAAAGAAATTCAATCCTTGTACGGATCAAATGTAAACACTAAAATCAATACTGACTTGGCCACAGTGCAGTGAGAAATAGACAGAGGGGGGTAGTATAGTCTGAGATGCAACAGCTGTTCTTGCCATAAGAAAACATCTAAATATTATGTACAGATGACCTATGAAAATCAATGAGCTTCAATTAAAATTGAATAGCCCTTTTGCACAGACTTACATACAAGTCTGCGCAAAAATATTATAAAAGACCTATATTCACACACTGATCTGCGGCTCTGCGCTCATTGTTAGCAATCACTTTCAATGCTAGAAATTAACTTGCCTTGTGGCCCAGTTGGGCAAGTCAAAGATTACATTCACATTCTAGTGGCCTGAAACCCCCAAACAAACAAAAACATGGAAATGATGTGGTCGCCCATTGGAGCCAGCAACATTAAAGGGGACCACCAGGCAAAGAACAACACATAATGTAAATATAATTTGGTACCGTTTTGTGATATCAAATAGATACCCAACATTTTGCAATGGGTTGTGTAATTCAATTTATAAACAATGCAATTAATTACTGGTCACCACTTACATGTACGGAACCACTATTATTTAAAGGTTCCGTATGCGGCAAACATTTGCGAGTGCAGCGATTCTATTCACGCGTACGTTTGGAGACAATAGAATCCTGGACGATTCATTCGCTCTGGACTAAGTAGTCTTCGACTCTTTGTACACGGTACATGCAGACTCATGAAGTTCGCATGCTTTAGAATGGTGATGGGTTTTCCGATATATATTTTTCTGGAAACATGTTTTTGTGAATTTGTTGATGGAATGGACTACTAAAGATGGTACCTTTCATTTACAAAAATATTATTTTTGGGTGGTGGTACCCTTTAAGCTACATAGTTGAAATTTGGTGGCCAAAAACAGTGGCAAAGCCGTGCTTATTTCGAGCATTGGCTAATCATGATTGTTGGGTTTGAGAACGGGGAACATGCAGGGACAATTATTTTGTAACCCTTGAAATGAGAGCGGCATGCATCCAAGCCCCAGTCGAAGTACCTGGATTTCAATAAGTCAGAGTTACTCAGTAAGACGATTCATTTCATTTTTGTTTTATATTTGAAATTCTAATTTCTAGAGGGGTGAGATCATGAACAGTTTTGACTTTTGTACTCGTCAGTTACACTTTACCTAGAATAGATCTACAAATCTAGCGCTTTCATGGCCTCTTTGAGTTTTGACGTTTTACTGCAAAATATTTCAGTAATAATGTCAATTAAGAGGCCATGAAAGCGCTAGATTTGTCGATCTACTCTGACTTTTGTCACCAATTTATCCCACTGTCACACTTTCGCATTCTCTACCAAAGCGTGCCCACGAATTGACATGCATGACAAAAAGAACTATGCTCTTGTCTGAACATAGCATTGCCATAAATTGGTTCTTTTAGTTTTAGTCATGCATCATGCATGCATGTCAATAAGTCATGGGAACGTTTTGGTAGAGAATACCCACACTTTCACTCTCATAGTCTCCCTCAGTCTTAGGACTCAGAACACCATTTCAAAATTCAATCATCATGATATTGTTGCAGCATTTTCCATTGAGACGTCGACGACTCGACGTACCCACGCCCACAGGCACGCGACCACGGCCCACGGCATGACAACAAATGTTTTGTACAAAATTATTCTAGGGAAATATTATATCCGTTCTCTTTTGTCTTGCGGTGGACTCATAATTTAGCTCATCTAGTGAAAGAATGCTGTTGCATGTTGCATGTCTGAGTCTCAACAACTCAGTCTCGAGTCTAAGTAAAACTGTAAAAAGTCAAGTCAGCAACTGAGCAAGTTGTCAACAAACATGACAAATGTCAGGACTATTTACAATACTTTGTAGATCTGTGACAAATGTCACATTTGCTTAGTTAGTCATACTCGTACTCGTAGTTATAAATATAAATGTTAATTGTCATGCCAAAACTTATTCAAACTATAAACTAACCAATGTCAAATTATTCAATAAGAAAGGTCTAATTCTCTACTTGCACAAAAAAAAAGTTTGATTGCATATTATTAAACTTTACTAGAAGAACTAGTCAGACTAGTGTACATAAATGTAGCTGCTGCCTTTTAGTTTTACTGGCTCACTGTCTAAGTTACTGCCTTTTTTTGTGTATTGGCTATTTTATAAAATTTGCATTAACTAAATGCACAGCCAGGCATTACGAAATATGAAAATGAAAAATCCCGATCTCAAAATGTCAAAGAGAAGCCATATAAATTAGCTTTATTTGACTTACCATTTATTTGTGCACACTCTGAAACGGTACATGATACTGATATCGAACAGGAGTTTATATGTGCTGAAATAGGAAATCCATAACTGTTCCGTTATTGGCAAATTGTTTGTTTTTCGTGATGTAAACAACCAATTTACGATGTGGTGAAGCCAATTCCAATTCCAATGCACGCGTACAGCTAGTATACAATACAGTAATTGCACCTGTACGCTCAATCTAATTATAGTATGCAGTGCAGTGCACGCCTAAATACTGTACAAAACAATGCTGCATACCATTTCAAAGACTGCGTTACTGACAACGGCAAGGACGCGTCCATTTTAACTATGGGTAAATATATATATCTGATGGGATTATCAAAAGAAATAGTTCGCCGTTTTGGAACTCATATTGCTTTCTAAAATGTTAATTCAATATATTGGGTATTATATATTTAATAAAAAAATAAAGTGAAAATTGTATATCAATGCACATTAAAATGATTATTGTCATTTTAAGGTCGATTACAAGGCAATAGTAGGGCATGCATCCCTCCGTAATTGGAACATTCCAAGATACGTGCATCTAGCTTACATTCAGCCGTTTTGAGGTTTTTATTCCAGTGAGAAACCCTATCTATATACCTGTAACTAATTTATACGTAGAAATACATGTAGTTGAAGAGTTTAATCCCCCTCCCTCGGTCTTCTTTTTGAACTATTTTGTCTATTTCTATTTACTAGACTATATTTCCCATGGAATATTGTTTATTTAGTAATATTCTACAGGTTTTGCTTGAATAATAAAATTTTTTTTAAAGAAGATATAAAATAATACAGTGTAATATTTCAAAGATATGATAGAGGTGATTTTAGAAAATAATTTCCACATGCTCACTCTTTTATTTCCAACTCTGTTCTCTATTTACATTTCTATATTTCCCTTGGAATATTGTTTGAGTAATATTCTACAGTTTTTTTACTGAAATAAATGATATAAAGTAATACACTGTAAGTAATAATATTTCAAAGATAGAGGTGATTTTCTAATTCATTTCTAAGTGTTCTCTATTTACATTGTAGGGTCGGTCAAAATATCAAGTACATTTTTGTTGAGTAGCCCTCTTGTAATATTTCACAATGTTGTGAATGATATATTATTTTACTATGTCAATATCTTGATATCTACTTATGTTTTGATGATAAAATGGATAATGTGTGCATGTGTGTGTGTGGGGGAAGGGCAGGGGGGGGGGGGGGGGTAGTGGTGGAAATGTATCAACAGTAATGTTAATTTATGTACCAACTACCCATTCCATATTTGTCATGCCAAGAATAACTATAATAATTATATTTTTTTAAATTGTATAATTTGTTTCCTATGAAGAGTTGCATCATACCGTAATTATTGCAAATATGACAAAAATGCACAATATACATAGCTCAGTTCAATATTAATCAATTTTATTGCAATTACACAGGAAGTCACATTGGTAAACGATAATGTGCAATTGAACTTCTGACACATAAAAGGTGTTATAGTTAAATTAATACATTCCTCATTCGATGGCTAATATATAGATGGTATTCAATTTTATTTATTCTCCCATAAAGTATTAAATATACATAAATTGATCCCATTTCTAAAAACAAAATTTTGTGGACAAACAAAAAGATGAGATTAAAGAATGCTAAAGGTGTATAATATACCCTGTTCAAAAAGAAAATATACAAAGATAAAAACATATATACCGGTAATATATCGGTATAAAGAAAAAATATAAATCATTTATACGGGCATCCACAAACTCCACTTTAATCAGTTTGTGATTAGAAGTAAAGTACATTATCCATATTCTCACATCAAATGGCAGAATTAAATTTGGAAGAATGTTATTTAAATGTGAATTTAAAGTCTGAAAGTGTATTGATGTAAAGAAAAATTAATCATCACTTTTTAAAGAAAAACATTTAAGAGCTAATCAAACATTAATAATTCAGTAACAGGGAAAACTGACTAGATAAATTGATAAATGAAAAAGGGGTTAAAGAATAATCTGTGTTTGGATGGTCATTTGTAATTTTATACATATTTTGACTAAAACATAAAAGTGAACTTGAGTGTAAATGGGTCTAATACTAGCACCTTTTAATCACTTTATATAAGTAAATATTTTATCTTTTATTCCATTAAATGGTTTCAAATTATATAGTATCTAGCATATATTCTCTTATTTCACACAGTAATTTGACATAGATCTGTCAAGATAACACAATATGACAAACAAAGCTACGTTTCCATATTTGATGGATTTGTATCATTTTGTCAAAGAAAATTAAGCTAATCAATTCTACGTCACACATGTACATGTAGATGGAGGTAGTGGTTATTTGACCCTCCAGAAAAAGAAGAGAGTGTCTAAGACTTAAACTAATTAATTTAAATTTGAATACATTTTTTTTCTTCAAATCAGGTCATATGTTCTTGAATTTGTGCAACAGGCAAAATGAAAATTAATTGATCTTCCTCATTTCAAAAGTTTTACTATCAATGCATCCCAATATATCTCTAAAGGTAACACAAGACAAATGTATTATTTGTACCCCACAAAACGCACACAAAAAAATGAAACAATCAAATTTTATTTGATCACCTCATCTCAAATTGAACAATATGATTTGCATACAGTGGAACCGTGTTATAAAGAACTGACATAATAACGGTTCATTGCGCTGGTCCAAGCTTTATTTTTGTACCCAAGTATATCAAGATACCTGATATATTATCAAAGTAATTTGTATGGTCCTAAGGTCCTAATTATAACAAAATTCCACCGTACCATGCATAGATCTCAATACAAATTTGTTTAGCCATACAAGTCCACCATTTTTGAATTCTTGATCCATATATATCAATCAGTATAATCATATTTGATCATATGTAGTTCTTTTTTTGTCAGACGTGATGTCCAATCACAGAAACAGCTGCATAAACTGAAACACAATCACACGGGCAGATTGATTTCTATTTCTTGTAGCTATAGAACCCCTCTCCAGCCTTCACTCCCAGCTTGCCTTCGGCGACGAGTTGGTTGATCAGTTCGCTGGGCTTGAAGAGCTCCTCTTCCGGGTACTTCTCATGCCATCCTTAATTATGGAAACAAATAAGAAAGAAATCACACATTAATATGATATATACAAAACAATTACCAGCAACAGGGTTCTCCAAACCCACTTTGGGGCAATTAAAGGGATAGTTGAGTTCTGGTAAAGAGAGTACAGTTTTGGTCACACTGAATTTTAGTAACCAAAACCTGCACCATTAAATTACAAACTAATAGTTATTACTCCACCATACTCGAAAGGAATACAAAATTACAAATGACTAAGTAAAAAGCCTGTTATCATTAAAAAATAGCGGTTAAAACTCAAGAGGGCGCTATCTAAACAATCATCGGTTTCAACCATTTTAAATAAAATATTGTGCATGTGGTGTTTTGTTGAAATAGTGATTAGATAGAGAGATAATAAAAAAATACTCTTTTGTAAATTTTTAAAAAGAGGAAGTATTTTTTAAATTTTTTTAACGGCTGGTTCAAAATTATTGAATAATTGTGGGGCCCCACAGTTATTACAAATGGTTATGTTTTTGGATATTTCAGCCATTTCTGAACCGAATTTGATCAAATAAAGTTTACTCTGTCATTAAAATTGTATGCTCTTTAGAATTTGCCATCTAATTCAGGCTTCAGGCTACTAAGATTGGAAAATGCAAGGAAAAACAACAACTTTTACGCATTATCAGGGGACTTACCATCCATAATAAACTTGATGACATCTACTCCGACGTAATCGCAGAGCTCAAAAGGCCCCATGGGATAGCCAGCACCAAGCTTCATACCGATGTCTACATCCTTCATCGATGCATCACCTTCATGAAAAGAATAGATAAAACACCAATTGGCAATAGTAATGTTTTTTGTTTTTTTCCAATGCATGTTTATACAGTCAGCCCTGCTTTAGATAGCAACCATCTGGCCATAATAGCCCGGTCACATATCAACGGATTGCGCAAACGTTATGTCAAACGGAGAGCTAAATTTTTCATCCGTTCTATGCGTTTCTTGTCCGTTCCTTGTCTGGTGATGTACGTTGTTCTATGTTTTGTACATGAAGCAATGGAGACGACTTTCATCACCGGATAATTTAATTTCGCAAATTGTCTATTCGTTGGGCATACGTTTCCGCTATCCGTTGATATCTGACCAGGCCATAAAGACCACCTGCTTGAATTGATCTATGAACTTTGTCAAATAAAAAAAAAAAAACATTGTCAAATTCAAACAAAATCACTTTTGTATTTCTCATGTTCATGTACCTTGATGTTTGGCTTGGTAACTGAAAAATGACATGGGTTTTGATTTTTCAAATGTCTTCCTAACAATGAAGATATTCATGATTGAATGAAAAGCGTTCAGGAATGCTTTTCCATTGAAGTAAAAATCAATGGTAAAAAACAAGGCTCAATGCTCGCACTTGCCCTATTGCCCTGGGCAAGTAAAAATGTATGTCAGGCAAGTAAAATTTCCTAGATGGCCTAGTTTGGTTGCCCAATTGGCCAACTAAATTAGTGGTCAACTATGAGAGCTAAATGTAATTCCTTACATATAAATCTCATCTAAAGGTAAGCGGGCAAATAAATTATTTGTTTGGGCACGTAAAATATACAAATTTGTGAATCTACTAGCCCAAATGGACCAGTAGAGAACAAAGTTAGTGTGGAAGCTTGCAGTAGATAATGAAATCTTATATCAATTTTCATGATTTTTTCTCTGGGTTATTCTAAGAAATTAATACGCATCATTCAGAAGACTCTCGCAACAGTGCTCGAAACTGATTTTGATGGCCAGGTGACTCGGACTCAGAGCCGGGTCACAATGTTAAACAAATAGGAGCATGCTATTTTGTTGCGGACTCGGGCTCGGTACTTGTGGACTCGACTATGGCCCTGATCACTCTAACATCAGAATTGCATGAGTCTTACCTCTCTCAACCATCCTGACTGCCTCAGCCATGTAAGGTACTAGAAGTCTGTTCACAACAAATCCTGGAGTGTCCTGAAAGACAAGCGCAACAAATACCATTAACTCATATAATCACAAATCTTTGGGAAGAATGAAATGTCTTTGTTTTAATCATTTCTGTTGAACCAACCAATTAACATTGTCATAACAAAAAAATCACCCATTTTTCCATGCAGCGAAGTCATATCCCTGGTAAAATTAAAACCAAAGCTTGAGGGCCCCTACTTTAACAAAGTTGCTATATGGTTGCCCATTCTGGCACGTATATCTTATACAAATTAAATGTAGGTGACCCAAACTAAATTTACGTTGCCCAGTGATTGAAAAGCCTCATTGTGACCGTTTCATCGTTTGAGAAGGAGAAAAGGCTATACTCTCTGGGAGTAGTTTTGGAGCCTTTAGACATCAAATGCAGCTCTTTGAATTTAGATAAACATTTAAACATAATATAGATTATATATATATAATTATCATCTAAAATATTGGCACCATATGACCATCATGATGGTGTAACTAGTGCTGTAACTGACCTTGATGATCGGATCGTTTGATCGGATCGGCAAAATTTTATCGATCTTCGAAATCGGATCGATGATTGGGATCGGATGATCGGCTATAAAAAAAAATATTAAAAAAAAAAAAAAAAAAAAAAAAAAAAAAAAAAATCGTTTTTTTTTCTTTGGAAAATGATCCCCAAAAAACACAATTTGGGAATATAAATGAATACCAAAGCAACATATATCCATATTAATAAGCCCAAGGTAATCTTGTACGGGTATGCTTTCATTTCAAACTGATTACCTCTTCTTTTACAAAATTACTCACGCCGATTTTGAGCTTAGAAAAAAAAACGGATTTTTTTTTTTTTTTTTTTTTTTTTTTTTTTTTTTTTTTTTTTTTTTTTTTTTGCCGATCCGATCTTCCGATTTTTTCTGCATGATCGGAAATCGGCAAAAACGGTCCGATCATGTATGATCGGATCGTGATCGGCATGCCGATCCGATGATCGGTTACAGCACTAGGTGTAACTAAATCTATCCCCAAACTGTCCTAACGCCCTAATCACTGTAACTTGGCGATTTCATAGTTGTACCTTGCATGTGATGGGTGTTTTTCCCAAGGCCTTTGAGAAGTCCATCAGGCTGTTATATGTCCCTTCACTTGTCGCTCCTGTTCTAACAACCTGAAACATAAGGAGTTAAAGATTATGTTAATAATAATATAGTTTCTTATAATAGCGCTAAATACATAAATGTTTCATAGCGTTTTACACTATTATTACCCCGGTCATAGGATACAATGCTAACCAGCACACATTGTGTGCACCATCTCCACTCCCTGGGGAGCATTCCTTCCAAGCACTCATGGGCTCAAGAAGATCGTTCACATAAAGGCTTTCACCTCCTACCGGTCCCCATTTATACACCTGGGTAGAGAGCAGCAATAGTGGATAAATTGTCTAGCTGAAGGACAAACGCAGTGGGCAGGGTTCAAACCCGGGATCTCACGATGGGAAAGCGCGCGCTCTACCAATGTTGCCACACCACATCCACGTGTTAAATAATATTCATGTACTGTAGCATCAAGAATAGAAAATAAAACAAAACTCTTTCCAACAATTAATACAATTGGATATAAAACAAGTTTCTACTTCAATATTATATCCTAATAATACTTATACATGGGACACCAGTGAGCAAACAGTTGAGAATCTGGAAATTGAGCCATGAGACCCAATTTTTGTTGAAAATGGTACAAATGCGCTTAAACATTTAAGTGACTAAGGCCTGAATTTGAGCTTGTGCCTGAAAAACTGACTTCCCTGTAATATTTGTATCACAAAATCTGCATGTTTTCATAGATTTTCAGGTCTTGCACTTTAATAGCAGTGGCCCAAGTGAAAATTGCCACCAGAAGATTCATTTGGCCACTCTTGTATTGGCCACCAAGGAATTAGGATCTACACAACACAAGTCTATGGCGGGAGTCTTATCTGATGTGTCCTTTTGGCTACATAAAAAAGCTTCAGGGAGAGTCCTGGGGGGGGGGGGGGGGGTGTTCCATATGATAGATCCCAAGTCGAACTTAACTCCTTGAGTGCCAAAGTTGCATTTTTGCGAGTTACAATACACACAAAGTCACAAAAGCCATAGAGCATTAAAATCCCTGGCACCCAAAGTGTTAACCACACTAAGTTGGACTTAAACATCATGGAAAGCCATTTGTAGCATCGGAATTAAACATGTTCAAGAGCCCAAAAGTGAATATTTGAAACTTTTCACAAAATCTCACATCAATAACTTGAAGTCTATAAGAAAATGTCAATGACTTTTATCAAAATCGTAGGCCTGTTTAAAGAACTTGTTGAAACTGATTTTGTACATGTAGATGCCTCACCTCCACAAGTTTCATCATAGGCACTGGATTGAAAAAATGAAGTCCCCCGAACCTGTCCAGCCTGGAAGTCACACTGGCGATGTCAGTAATCTGTAGTGATGATGTGTTACTCACAAATATTGTGTTCCTGGTTGAAAAGAGAAATACAAAAAATACACAAAAATAATAAACATCTGATACAAAATAACAAAAGCTGCTAAACCTGATTTAAAGTGAAACATCCAATGTTGGTGATCTGTAGTAAAAATGTATTACTCACAAATATTGTGTTCCTGGAATGAAAAGAGAAATAAAACAAAAAGAACTAGATGGATCTTCACCTGCGCGCAGTCGAAAATTATGCCTCCGCTATCACGCAATTTTTATATCAAGCCAAAATTAACATGCACTGAATTAATTCAATGTAAACTCAATTTTGATGGTAATTCATCAACCAGATCTTGAGATATCACTGTGACCTTCACCTTTGACCTCATGACCCCAATATTGTAGCGCTACATTGGCTCCATAAGATACACTCAGGTACCAAGTGTGATTGAAATCTGACATTCATTTCTTGAGTTTTTACAATTACAAGCCATTTCACATCTATGAATTCTGTGACCTTGAACTTTGACCTCATGACCCCAAAATTGAATGGCTACATCAGTCCCCTAAGATACATTCAGGTACCAAGTTTGATTGAAATCTGACATTCAGTTCTTGAGATTTTGCCATTGCATGTATTTATAGAGTCCTGTGACCTTGACCTTTGACTTCATGAACCCCAAATTGTATGGCTTCATTGGCTCCCTAAGATACATTCAGGTACCCATGTTAGATTGAAAGCTGACATTCAGTTCTTAAGATTTTGCCATTACAAGCTATTTTTGCATGCATTTATTGAGTCCTGTGACCTTGACCTTTGTACGGCTTCATTAGCTGCCTAAGATACATTCACATACCAATTTTGATTGAAATCTGACGTTCGGTTCTTGAGATTTTGCCATTACAAGCTATTTTTGCATATATATTGCGCCCTGTGACCTTGACCTTTGACCTCATGACCACCAAAATCTAATCAGATCATTGTCACCCCAATATGTACACTCATACCAAGTTTGAAATTGATCCGTCAACCGGTTCTTGAGATATCGCGAGAACGAAAACGGGACGTACGGACGGACGGACGGACAACCCGAAAACATAATGCCTCCGGCCACTTCGTTGGCGGAGGCATAAAAAAAGACTAAAATTACATAGATCTGAGAATCATAATCATCATTTTTTTTTCCTAAATTTTTCCTGATTTTAAGTCACACTGGCGATGTCGGTGATCTGTAGTGATGGACGTATTGCTCACAAACATTGTGTTCCTGGATGAAAAGAGAAATTATACAAAATAAGACAAACAAAATAACAATCATCTGATACTAAAAAGTTGCTTTCCTACAATCAAAATCATTAATTATCACAGTTGAATTTGCTTCTGTTGAAAGTGAAATTCGCAATCTCTGTAATCTGAAACAAAGTGAAGATGAACTACTCACAAATATTGTGTTCCTGGATGAAAAAGAGTATTAGAAAACATACCTCACATTTTGAATTTGTAAATACAAAATTAAATGCAAGACCCAAATGTTTAAATTGAATCACTTTGTTGTTATCATTGAAAGGAGATTAGTAACATTGTCCAAATCCATAAAACTAACTTTAAGTTAGAACTCTAGCGGTTCTCACATACATGTACCTTGTTGTATTTTTATCAAGAATAGAAACATGGAACAGGTTTTGATTTTGTTTTACTTTCCTTTACAGTTTTAACTGCTCCAATATTTAATATTTTTTTCAAAGCAATGATAAAACTCTGGGAGTTGCAACATCCTTTTCTATCTTTATTTCCCAGGGTGTTCCTCCCCTTTAATTACCCATGGCCCTTTCCAATAATCATGGAAATTTGAAGACCTGTATGAAACTAAAAGAGGATGTTTATACTAAAATAGGCAAGCTTACTCTGGGGCAGCTTTGTCCAGTTTGGAGAAGAGCTCCTGCTTGATGCCAATGTTCTCAATGATGGCCTCGATGACCAGGTCGCTAGAGGTCACTGCACTTTCAGCATCGGTCACCATCTGGATGCTGCCCAGGGTGGACTTCACAAACTCTGACCCTTCCTGGTAAAATAAAAATAACGTTGATAAAAGAAAATCTCTGTAGGGTCTATGGTTAGGGTTATGATGATGGTGATGGTGATAGTGATGTTGATGGTGATGGTGGTGGTGGTGGTGATGATGATGATGATGATGATGATGATGATGATGATGATGATGATGATGATGATGATGATGATGATGATGATGATGATGATGATGATGATGATGATGATGATGATGATGATGATGATGATGATGATGATGATGACGATGATGACGATGATGACGATGATGATGATGATGATGATGATGATGATGATGATGATGATGGTGGTCTGAATGAAGACTAGATGTTGTCAGACGAAGTACATCGAGACTGAATAACATGCTTGTTCCTGTAACATCTTGTCTCCACTGCCTTTTATTTTTGGTCAGTTTGGGGGTCCTTTATGATTGATTGACATTGCTCTTGGTTGTTTGGGAGGTTGGGGTGGTGATCGATACACGAAATACATAGGGCTTGTCTAGGAAGACATTGGTTAGGGAAAATTATTGCATGCCCAAGACCAAGTAAAGTAGTCAACGAAAACATGCCATACATAATATGTGAACTTTAATTTTTATCAAGAATATACTGTCAAGAAGAATTTACGATTACGATTATGCGTGCATTTCTCACCTCAGGGTTTTCTGCATATTTCTTCTTTGCTACACGAGCCAAACTCTTCTCAATGTATGCCTTAGATTTGTCCAGAACATCCTGGCTCAAGTCAACCATAGTGACTCCATGACCCGTCTGTGCAGCAACCTGTTGAATAAAATCATCATCAGTTGAGTCTTGAGAAAGACAATAACCACTTTTTTTTTACTCCGAAGATTATCATGTACTTTAATGACCTGACTGTAGACTCGTCTGTACAGACTACATTTTGTTTAATTTTTTTTTTTGTCGTCACTGTTGATAAATATTCACCAATAATGATAAGAAATAAGTATGATCTGAAAATTAGGCATCACAAAGAAAAGGTTCTAACCTATCAAATGATCATGATATGCAGTAAGTAATCGATTACCAAAATCAGTTCAGCTCAGTTTTGTTCCTCGTCATTCTCATTGTATTGGCGTGACATTGACTTGTCATGACATTGTCATTGACTTGACATTGACATTGTTTGATCATTTTGTGGAGAAGCTGCAGTAGAATTTCATTTGTCATTGGTCAATTGTTAACCCTTTTGGATATCTACTGCTGCTACTACAGAGTACAGTGTATAGAATCCATGCAAAATTGTTTACAATTAATTACAATCAGACTCAGAGTCAGAGTGACGCGTTATGAGAAAATTTAACACAGCATAATTATCCCCTTGCATTGCAGGCACTACACAAAATTCAATATGTGGGACATACCTGTGCAATACCAGCACCCATTTGGCCACCTCCAATTATTGTAATATTCTTGATTGCTGCCATCCTCGCCGAAGTCGCCATGCTTCTTGTGATAATACTGGTAGCGAAGGCCATAGTTGATATTATTAGACACCTTTTCTGCTTTTCCTTAATGTTTTATAACTAAATGTATCGTGGTCTGCACTGTTGGACTTGTTCGGAAGGGCCGGGTACTGACAATGTAACGAGGCTAACTAGCGTACGGCACCTCGCCGCGACGGGGCCGGGGACGCAGCGGCCTAGATATCTGTTAGCATAATGGTGTCACTTTTGCGTTCACACCCAACGCACATTATACCGACATTACTGAATATATTAGGGCAAAAAGCACCCGAATTTCGAGCCAAATCCTGCCATATTCGGGCAAAATCGGCCATATTAGCAATAAACCATGTCATATTCGGGCAAACTCATGTTACATTCGGGCAAAGTCATCTTATTTTCGAGAAAAACCGTCTAATATTCGGGCAAAATCATGTTATTTTTTAACAAAAGCCATCACTTTTTACATACTATTTTCGCCAAAAAGTTGAGGACTTTTTTTTGCTTTGCTTGTCGGGTGAAAAGTCGGGAAAGAAAATTATTCGAGCAAATACCTCAGCCCCCCCCCCCCCCCCCCCCCCCCTCCTGAGAAAAACGTTCCCCTATACGGCTACGCCAATGTGAATGAGAAATCAAACATCATACACGCGGCTGCGATGGACGAATTTACTCTATTTAAATGACCTACGATGAGGGCGTCCCTATACCTCGAGAGATTCGATAAAGCATGTTGTTCAACAAGATATGCTAGTGATATATTATACAATTAACACTGGTATAACTAACTTATATCAAACTATATAAAACATGAATGGTGTAAGGGAACGCGGTGATTCCGTATATTATAGCATGGACATGATTATAGCTCCCTCGGGAATCTGTCTTGTCAACGACTGGAAAACTTTGTTCCTCTTGTTGTATCATATATAATGTGGCTTTTGATGCACTGTTTGAAAACCTCTTTTTTTCCGGTTGGTAGAATCATGACGCACTTACCCACAGTCCCACATTATAGTACACTAGCTGCCTCGGCGCTTCGCGCCTCGGCAGCTAGATTCGGCGCTCCGCGCCTCAGGATTAATAAAAGAAATGAATAAAAAAATAAAATATTCATCATTAAACAAATTTTTTTTGGATAAAATAATAATTATTGTGTGATTTTTATAGCGGCTAATATGATTGATAATCATCTCTACGCGCTTTACAAAATATATATATATATATTTTGTATCATAACAAAAATAAATACAAATAATTATATCTTCAAAAAAAATGAATATTAAACAAAATATTTTAAAATGTGAAAATTAAATTCTCCCCAGTCATGTGTTGGTAAACTACAGGCATGTTTCGTAAACTTAGCCATGCGGCGTTAAATTTTCAGGAAAGTGGTGGTATATTTACAGGCATGGTTGGTATATTTATAGGCGTGCGTTGTAAATTTAGCCATCATTTCTGGGGAAAAGTTTGATTTTCACATTTTTTGTGTCTATTTTAAAAATAAATGGTGCACAGGCATTTTTGTGTGGATTGGTAAGAATTAGATTCTCTCCTTTATGTGACGAATGGTTTAAAATCATTTCAAAGTTAAACTCGTGCATTCAGTTCTTTTGATCCACTCATGCATCATTGGTATATTAATACACGTTATATACATCAATTTATGTGATATTACAGCACCAGTCACGTTATTTACTCATCTTTGCACATGTATACGTACATAAATGTACATCTAATGTACATAAATGTACATCTAAATCATACGCACTACAAAGGCACTCATACATATTCAATTTGAATTATACATAGCATATTTACGGACATATACATGCATGCACATTCATCACTTGCAAGTATTCAAACAAGTGTATGATTACTTATAAGTACACTCATTCAAGTAATAGGGGTGTATTTTAAAGTTAGCGTTCATTTTATCTATATCTACGTCATTAAAATATATGTAGCAAATCACTATACGTTAAGTACTGTTTTATTATAGTGATGTAGGTATGATGTTATATTATATATTTAAGTTAATTGTTTTTAGAATACACCCCTAGCATATACAACCTTGTTTCACACATATGTCCACATTAATGTGATAACATGTATCTGTTCATTAACACTCAACTTTTTGTTGCACTCTTTGAATAACTATTGAAGTACAATTGATTTGATTTTACCAGTACTTTTATATGCAGTTTTGTTTGATAATAAATTCATAACATATTTACATTAATAAAACATATTAAAGTGAGGCCTGTAAAGTGTCAGATATTGCCCAAAATGACATTTTAGACTTCAATTCTGTATCAAAATCATTGTAAGATATGTCCGAATGATGTGTGAAAGTTTCATTGAAAAAGAACACTGCTTTCCTGGTTAAAAAGCGAAAATATGCGTTAGCTTTTATACAACGGACGTTTATGAGGTTTATGACCGTTAACGCTTAACGTTTTGAGCTGAATGATAGATATCGTCATAATAAAGGGGCATTTGAAAAAATCTAACCCTATTTCATTCTTCTCTTACCATAAGCTAAACAACACGGTAGAAGAGAAACGAGGAACCTCCAAGTAATTTTCGTGGAGTTAGACACTTTACCGGCCTCACTTTAACAATACATACATGTTAATCTTGAACTTTATTTTTTGTTACTTGATGAGGAGTATAATCATTATTGACGGTTTTGAAATCCTTCGTTAAATAAGCAGAACAAATACAATATAATACAGTACAATACAATATAAGTTCTTATATAGCGCTAAATACATAAATGATTCATAGCGCTTTACATACAAATGAGAGAAGCATTACTTATACAGATTGTGTTTACTTTTGTCTGTTGTTAAGCCTAGTGCCTGCTGTGTGATTTGAACTCGGATTTGTGTTATTTGCAGTACTTCTTGCAAGTTGGTTTAACTTCATTGCCTATGCGATTTTTTCAGTTTTCACCATGAATTGTCTTTGTTGAAACCAGGCGATTGCTATCGACACCTTTCCTGCGGACGCGAGTTACGGCAATCAGGTGCGACCATTGGGTTTTGTTGGCGACTTTTTTTACAGGTTTCAGGTGATTGTTATCAGGTACAGTTCAAACCTGTACAATTAGTTGCACACCATCTCAAATCCAAGGGGATTTAGACTACCTTGAATAAATACAACTAATCTGTATTATTAGAATTACAATATATTGCATAATGCACAAAGAATGCATATGGTTTTCATTTACAACTGAATCTATAATCATTGACAACAGAACCATATATTGTACTAAAAACATATCACACATACAACAAATAAAGATAACACAAATAAACCAGAGACGTCCCCATACACTAACATTATTTACATGGCATGGGACTCCATACATAAATAACTTTTGGTCCAGAGGGACAATAGTACCAATTAATCTCTTTGTAACATCAAAAACCCAACACAGGACTTGATAAAGTGCTGGACACTTCCAAAATACATGCTCAATACTCTCAATCAGCGTGCAAAAGGGACATATCCCATTACTAATACCCCACTGGGATAATTTCTCACGAGTGTACAAAGCTCCGTGTGTGGAGCGCCAACTAAACGACTTTAGAGCACTACATAATATTGGGTGACCTGTCATCGTCCAAATCGTTACGTTGTATTTCTACATGGGAGAATATTGCACATGTCAACAGTGAGTGTAATGAAATGAAATATCATGTCACTTAATTTTTATGCTCAGGTATACAATTGCACACCCCCCTGGCATTTCAAAAGTATATGGCCGATTCAGTTTGAAATTGATGATCTAATAATGATTGACAAGTGACACAAATTTCAAAGCAATCCGAAGACGGAAACTCACGATATCAACGTCGACAATAAGTAGTTGTTGGCTACGATCGTACAACCAATTGTGATCGATCAGAAACGATCATAACATGTGATCGATCGATTACAAATTGTCTTCTTATTATTCGTTTTTCCTTTATTTTTTTCTCTTATTCATATTTGTTTTCCATAAATTTTGGTCTCTTATTAATAATCAAATATAAATGTACTCAACAAAAGCTCATGTCCATGAGCATTGTAATGACTGATATCTATATTATTTGTACTGATATTTATTATTTTTGTTATAATATATTATGTATAGAAGCCTAATGGGCCTATTATACATGAGATATTATAACAAAAAATATCAATACACATAATATAAATATCAGTCATAACAATGTTCATGAACATGAACTTTTGTTGGTACATTTATATTTAATTATGAATAAGAGAACAAAATAATGGAAAAAAGAATAAGAAGACGATTATTTGTAATCGATCGATCACATGTTATGATTGTTTGTGATCGATCACAATCGGTTGTATGATCGTAGCCAACAACTACATATCGTCGCATCGGATGTCGACGCCGATATCGTGAGTTTCCGCCTTCGGATTGCTTTGAAATTTCGGTCACTTGTCAATCATTATTAGATCATCAATTTGTGCGAATTTCAACTGAATCGGCCGTATACTTTTGAAATGCTAGGGTGGTGTGCAATTGTATACCTTTACCCATTACTCAACCATATGTCCAATTCACAAGACAGTTTTCATCTACAGCGCATACTTTGTAAAGTTTTTATCCTAAATTATTTTTTTACTCTTCCCATGTAGTTATTTCGTTATCCTTAAAAGTCAAATCAATTTAAAATGTTATCATTAAAAATTTGAAAGAGCATTCCATTAAGAATCTAGACATCAGTCATATTTCAGAAGCATGAGGGGTATAATGTGCAATATTAGCTCATAAAATGTGGAATATTATGGCTAATCGGATGAGACAATATATGATTTCTTCTTGTCATTATCACTTATTTTCCTCTACAAATATTTCAGATTTTGAAGAAGAAAAAAAAACAGCCTTCTATGCAACCTATTCAGCACCCAAGAGAGATAATGTATACAGTCAAACCTGTCTTAGTGGCCACCTGTCTATAGCAGCCAACCTGCCTATAGCGGCCATTAAACATGACCCTCTGCAGAGAAAAACAATGGAATGAACCTGTCTACAATGGCCACTTTTCTTACTTCCCTTCAGGTTTGACTGTATGTAAATCAAAGGGCTTTTTATTCTACCACCTGTGGAATTAGTCAAGCTTTTAACCATAACCTCTTGTCACTAAATTCTGCTCATTATCATTAAGGTGAGATGTTGTAAAAGCAGCCGTAAAAGTTGCTAGCTGGTTCACTTTATCAGGCAGACAGCTATGCCAAGCCGGACTGTATTGTCCACCTGGAATGTGATAAAGAGCTAGTGGGACTACAATTCAAGTTCTACTGTGATGACAAGAAGTCATCAGGATTTTTAAAGATTGTCTCTCTAGAAAGTCTCTCTAGATGGTTGCCCCTAAATGGTTGCTCTCTGACTTGTCAGTCTTCCACCTATAACAAGCTCACATGTGGTAAGATTGCTGGCAGTGTAGCCCGTATAGCATTCATTCTTGTTCAGCAACGCCTTGACCCAAGATGTGAATAACATATCTGCAAAATAACATGAATACAAATATAGATTTTTTAATGAGGTGAAGGTTTTTTTTCTGTTGGTTAGAAGTTATAAGAAAGTACAGTAGACTAACATGGGGAAAGAAACATACGTGTTCCCCATGTATAATAAAAACAAAATAAAAATATAATCTTTAACAAAAAAAGTGTTATCAGTGTCTAAAAATAACAATTAAAATAAAATTATGACCATGAAGTTGCAGCATAAATCTCACACTCCATACTTTTTTAAATATTCAACTTTTCTTGTATACTTATAAAAATGGTTTAAACCAGTTTCATGAAATAAGATGCCCCACTGTTGAGAACTTGGTCAAATTGGTGTAAAAGTTAGAAATTATGGGTATCGGCCAAAGTAAGAAATGAGAAAGATGTGACCGTTCGGACATGAAGATAGGACAGGAAATATTTGTATACCTCTTACTTTTTTACATCACTTGCGAGCTGTCACCGGAATTTGGGGGACTTCGCTGATTTGAAAGTGCTTAATTATGTGTAATTAATACAGCAGTAACATATATCCTGAATGAGCATCAATAATCTGTACAGGTCTATAAAATGTTCACTTGTCTAACAAATTAACAATATTTTCAATACTCACATAATGATATTGCTGGCTCACATCAATCTGGCAGCTTTCTGATACAGGAAACTGAGGAAAGCACAGCTACATTATGAAAGGTTGCTTTACGCAGGCCCATCATCTGCACAATAAAGAGAAATAAAGGGGAAATAGTAGAAATACAATCAAAGGTAGTGGAAAAATTATCCAGAGGCTAAGTTATCTCAAGTCTTTTCAAAAGTAAAACTGAGAAATGTAAAATGTATTTATTGAAGAAGTAATAGGGGTCAATTGATTTGATATATCTCACACATTTTACTAACATCATTCCCTAGCTACATGCAAATTTTCGCGGGGGGGGGGGGTACTCACGTATATTGGGTATACGGGGATGTGCCGCTGTGAAGGGTGACTTTTTCAAGAAAGATCCTTAGACATGAGTCCCCTTTTCATTAAAAAAATCCTTAGACATGGGTCCCTT